>UELX01004414.1:0-17978 GCA_900480035.1 Eupelmus urozonus
ACTACACATTATCTGTGTACTTTTAGTTAATTATTCATATTACACAAAAAAATGTGTAGTGGGTGCCGTTTTTAACAAAGGAAGTATATTAAAAAGGGCACCGGACTTTTAACAGTGTAGTTTAAATTGTGTCTGATTGGAAGCGAATTTTTTAATACATATATTAAAGAAAATTAATGCATATTAAATTGAATTTTATAAAAAATAAAAATCTTTTATGAAATTTTATGCTTCTGGGAAGTATTAAATTTAACGAACAATTTAACAGTGTGTATTATAAAGCGAACATAAAATAATTTTCAACCTGTTGTTCTGACCCAGAAAAAGGAAAATTCACACAATTGATATTGATTGTTGCTAGTATACAAGTTATGATAATAATAATGAGCCAACCAGATTAAAAGAGAAATTTAGAATAAGTTGAAAAGGGTACTATAAAATTATAAAAGTTAATAACTTTGCAATAAGTATAGTATTCAATTAAATTAATAGCAAGTATTTTCAAATCAATAAAGGAAGTAAGTGAAATATAATAGTATGTATGTAATATACAAAGAAAATTTAATTAAAGTTATCACATGATATTGAAAAAAAAACTTTAGCTGAGAAAAAATAGCTTTATCGAAAATAGTAGCGCATAAAATAGAATTCTCAGTTCTCTTAGATGTAATCAGTGAACTCGCGCTTAGACCTTGCTTCACTCGCGCCAACATTAAATCGACTTTTCACTTGAATAGTCGGTTAGCAGATAACTGTCGTCGACCTGGTTATACTTTTTTAAATAAAAATACGGCCAATATATTATATCTTTAATGAAACAACTGACTAAAGGAAATTTAAGTAGCATAATAAATAAGTAATTTGTTGTAAAAGCTATCGTCGTTTAATTTACCACTTGTTTTCGACTATTTTTAAAAAACTGCAATATTTATTCACGTTTCGTTTTTTATATGTTCCAAGACATTTATTGAAATTGAAATTGAAATTAATTGACATAAAAATTATGAGAAACACTGTATTTTACATATTTATTAAACTAAAGTTTATTCTATTAGAGTTGTTTGCAAGCTTCTATTTTAAACAATTTAATATCAGCTTAAATAATTCTAAGATAACTTTCACAATTAAAATATTCAATCAACCATCATTTCAGCCGGCGTCGCGGACTCGACGAGGCTGGGCCGGGCGCGTGGCACCTTCACAAGCGAATTCCAGCGGGATCAGCTCTCGCGCGAGGAACAGAAAGAAAAGCCGATAAACGAAACGGCTGAGAGCGGCGCCAACGTCACGGAAATCGCCACTATCACAGGAAGCTGCCTGGCGGTGATCGTACTTCTAAGCACCGTCGGAAGTTTGGGCTTTATCATGTACAGGTGATTAGTCGAGTGAATTTATGGCTTTGGCTGTTAATTAAGTTGATAATTAATTAGCGGTATTGAAAGAATTTTGAAGAGTTTGTGATTGAGTCTTGTATTTTTGGTGATTTGCAGGCGAAGGTATCTGAACCCACCGCAGACTTTGAACAGCGACAAGTGCAGCAATCCGGATAGTTCTGGCTATATAGACGACTCCACGATTCGGGTATGCTTATACTTAATATGAAGATAAACTGGAGATATTTTCTTTATTTATTTTCAATACTTTGAATATTGCATCTTTTGTCAACTTTTTAATGACGTGCTTCTTTTATATATTGGAATTTTATATTATCAAAATCATTTGATGTGCTAAAAGCAATGCTAAATTTTTTATTTTTATGCTTTCTGAAGTCAAAGACATTTTTATTGAATAATAGTTCTTTTTTAGTTACGTAATAAAACAGTATTCTAGTCCACAATAAAATAAAATTTACAACTTCTATGTTCAACTATCATGAATATTTAGAGGAACTATGTAGCAAGTTCAAGGTCGAATTTTCCGAATGAACGAGTATTTCAAATTATAATTTGTCTTATGCATAAAGGAAGCATTTTTCAAAGAGTCATTAGCATTTTAGAATGCAGTTCACATAGATAGATGCAGCAAATTCGAAATCGATTTTTTTGAATATGTAAATCGTCATATATTGCTAACTTTTTTATTATGAATGGTCTAATGTAAAATGCGCGAGAACATAAAATCATTTTTTATTCAAATTATCAGAACACTGACATTTTTCTTGTTTTTTTTTTTTTTATTAATATTTATATAATTTAATTGAACAAAACCTAATCAGTGTAAAAATTTGCGCATTTACATAACAAAAAAATCACTAATAGTACCTTAACAAAAAAGAACCAATAACTTTAACTTATTTTAAATTTTTATAACTACAAATCTATATCGAGCATTCATGATATAATATAAAAATCAAAAATAAGTGTTGAACCCAGCAGTCTTCAATCAGTTCAAGCATCCAAAATTCCAAAATAAAGCACAGCTCTAATTTTTTCTAATTTCCAGGATAATTCGGAGGAGATGTATAGCCTGGACAACGACTCATTTCTGAACTCGCTAGAAGCGATGACCATCCAGAATTACTGGACCGACAGCGTCAAGCACACGAAGCTATGACGAATCGCTAGTTTCTCCATCGAGTGCTGAAAGGAGAGCCATTCACACGCAGAGGGAAATGATGAACGGAATTAAAAGAAGAACGCATATCCTCGCTTGCAAAAGAAAAAGAAAAAAAAACATACGTGCGAACGTCGTCGTTATATTTTTTCAAGAATGTAAAATCAAGCGATCCTGGTGATCCGTCGATTGATTCCTCTCGAGAGCAGTTCAACCCATATACCAATTTATATAGACAAACAAAGATCGTTCCACGACGATCGAACGTTCCAAAAATAGCTTCAAGTCCGTTTATGTGTAGATAGAACGTTTCGACGATACGGTGATGAAGACTCTTCTTATGCGGGGAATTTTTAAGTGCGCGCTGGCCGGAGGAGAGTGTATATGAGAGACTGGATAGAAAGAAGAGTGCAATAATTCGATGTACTTGACTATTCTAATTTAATTTTAAGACGATAAAGCGAACTCTTAAAGCGATAAGTACAAATAAGACAGGCATGCGTGGCTTTCCGTACTTTAAGATACATGTTTCCTTTGCTTTTTATAATATTTGGAGTATGAAAGTTAAAGTAGCAGTTGCTCGTGTGATGTTTTTATTGATACATCAACATTTTTTATAACAACACTGGGTTACTTTTTACGATAAATGCCAGTGCATGGTTTTCCATAACCCTAAAATGGTATTGCTACTGAAATTAAACTTATAAATTCAAAAACTAGTCATCTATGTTGTGTGTTATTTAAGACAGAAATTTTGTTGAAACAAGTTATCTTCTACATTCCATTAAAAATGTTTTTTTACACTTATTTTAAAAATCATTACATACACTTAACTTAATATAAACAATAACAGTCGATTTATCTACTACCTAATTATTGATAATTCTTTATTTTCGATTACAGCCAATTGTGATATACAATGAAAAACTAATTTACCGAAATGTTCTACATTATTTCAGTATTCAAATAGTTTAAAGATAAAAAAGTTTACAGGACCTAGGCACAAAAGAATAAAAATATTATTTGGAAATAAAAATAATGTTTATCTAAAAAAATCATTTTAATAAGGATCATATAAAAAAATTAGCATAAAATTGTTTTTATGACTTTATACTTCATTCATAAATTATTATCTTAAAACGACGGAAATAAAACTTGTTATTAGATCGAATCTTACGGAGAAAATATGTATTTTCAAGTAAGGAAAGATTTTCATGCCTAAAATAAGACTTTAGTCTTTTACTGGTGTGAGTGAATATTCGAGAGCGCGAATTGAATGCTTGTGAGCGTACATTAAAAAGTGGAATGCTGTATAAAAGAGAAGTAGCTTTATGCATTGCTCATCGCTTGAGAATAGAAATTTTCATTTTTTGCTTATGAAAATTCGTTGAGCGTAGGCATATCAAAAAGACTAGATATTTTTGTTTAACCTATTGGAATCCAAGCAGTATTTTTGGTTGCATAACACTAATTTTTTAAATATGTTAAGAGACTGTTTTTGTGCGAAATTCTCCTTGTAAAATTGCGTGTATTTTGCTGGGAGATATAGGAATTCACATATTTGCGAGGCTAAGTTTTGAATTGGTTTTATATTGTGGCAATATGAAAAAATATTCGGAAATCATACTGGCATTACTTTGAAATTTATTTGCTCTATCAAAAATTGCCAATTATTATTTTTAAGATTTTTACAATAAATCTACTCCTACAATAAAAGTACTTTTTCGTAGTTTTTCAGTTTACAAGCAGTAATATATTTTTTATAATAGAAACAAGGTTAAAGCTAAAGTAGACAAACTTTATCTTTTTCGACTCCTGTTACTAATATTTTTTGATTATTTAAAAAAATTAGATAAGCATACTAAACCTTTTAGTGTTTTATGTGAATTATGTATTCAATCAAATAGTTCTATTATTCTAAATTAATTTTGCATTGGGATCTAAACAATAAAAAAATAAATTTACAAAATTTTAAGAATTTGTTAAGCAATAAATATTTAAGTAATGGAAATATTGAAATTTCGAATATTTTTTTGAGATTTGCTAAAATACGTGGAACTCCACATTTGAACAAATATTATACAGAAAATCTTTATTTACTTCTTGTTTTAGTGAACCCTATTTGCACTATTTGTTAAAGCTAATGAGGATAAGCATGAGCTAATCTAATAAATCGCTATCTATATCTCTTTCAAATTCACGAAAATTAATCGTTAAAAACATTAAAAATGTAATATTGTAACAGTTCGACTCACATTTAAAATTTACAATTTTTATTAGCCGTTATTTATGTTAAAGATTACGTGTTGAAATCATTTTTATAAAAATTTTAAATTACTTGATTTTATAAGTATTTTACAATTATCGTTTTACATAGGAAAGTTTTATTAGTTCTTGATTGTAGAGTTTCGAAAAGTATTAGTTAGGTATTTTTTCTTTTATTGATTTGATAATAATTACTTTGTAGGATATAAACTTTGAAAGTGTGAGTGAAGTAAATTTTGCTTTTTATAGTTGCCTTTTTTGCTACTGCAGTATACCTGTATAGTAAACGGGACATTACGCATATTTTTACAACCGTTATAACTCTGTTGTTAATTTCTGAATCGAAAGAAGAAAAAATATGTGTCGAATGCTTTTCAAAATCTATAAACTGGTGCTAATAGAATTTTTCATACAAAATCTTGAATTTGTCTTCTTAATTAGGTAAAAGCTTGTATTATAAAAAACAATAAATTATTACTGTAATTGCATATTATGCTTTCAACACCGAGGTGGTTCACATCACTCATTGTATTATGGTGGCCGATTGTTCATCTAAACTTTGACGCTCTAAATGTATTTATGTAAATCGTTCTACGTTCTTAAAGGTCTTAACTTACTTATATTAAGAAGCGCGATTAGTTTGCTTTTATTTTTCTTAATAGCGTATAAATTAGTCATTAACTTACTTCGATGAAGTAGAGACAAAACGTTGTTTTCATTGACGAAAACGATGCGCGTTCGGACCAAATGCAAAGATGTTCAACAAACACGTAATTGTTATAGCTGCAGCGATCAAACGCCTTTCATGACACATATCCAGCGCTAATTCCAGTCAAACATGATTTAGAAATATACCAGTATATAGCAATGCAATCGACGATTGATCTTCGATAAAATGACTAAAATGTGAGAATAGATTTTTTTATTTCTTTGGTTAGTTACAAAATTTTTAAGCACATGAGTATTGAAATTTTATTTTATTGTAAGAAACTTTTTATGTATATTACAAAATAGGAAATTTTGTAAAACATATAATGATAGTATTTCAATTTTAAAAACTCTTATTTTAAACAGAAACGTTTAGTTATCCAACAAAATTTTGTAATTTGATTACTTATTTTAATCTTAACTCTGTTTTTTATTCATTTTACAATATACATAAATTAATGATCTATAATTATTCAAACATTTTAAAGAATTCAATTTTTTTTAAATGTTAAATGAATTTCGGTACTATTGTTTTTATTTTTTATTTAAATTTAACTATGTTTTTGCACATGAAAAAATGCATATAAGTAAACTTTGTTAAACTACTATTCGTAATTACTTTTTGTTTTATATTTTTGATTTAGTTTTTGCTCTCAACTAAAATTTCCATGTCTTAAAATCTACGTAAAATTATTCAAAAATAAAATTTTTGAATGTTATTACTGTAATTATATAAGGGTACTACAAAAAGCAATGAAAACCAATTACTATGTACTTAATTTGGATTACCGTATTCTAATTTAATTTAAGTTAAATGTATTTTTAACAGCGTTTATTGCTACACTTTTAATTTATTATTAATATCACAAAAATAATATTAATCATTTTATTAGTTTTTATTGCTAGAAATCCAATAAAATATTTTCATAAACAACGGTGTTTAGTTGAAGTGTTAATAATTGTTGCAAAATATAGTTTCAAAATTATTACTATTTTATAAAATATTATTTGAAATAATATTTTTGCTTGAAAGCTTGAAGAAGAAGGAGAATAGGATCTTATTAAGAAGAAAATTGATACATACATAAGAGACATTATGTAATTATATGTATTAAATATACAGAACACGCGAGCTTTTTAGTGAACTTTCTCCAAGTGACTATTAATTTTAAAAATAGCGTAGAGCCTAGCTATAACGATTTAAATTATATTTCTATACGAATTGTAAATGTGACATGTAATTGAGAAAATACGAGAATGTAAAATGCGACAGAGAATGTAGATTTACGTTCGTTTTTATATAGAGACAGCAGTATGCTATTATGAGTGAGAAAGCAAAGATTTTTCATTTGTGATTGATAGACTAGAACGACGCCCATGTCTTATACGCTCGTTTTATTTTACAATCATAATTGTAAATAAATGGAAAAACATAATTAATGACGTCTTTATTGAACATTAACCTACCTATTTTTATTATGTAAAAAGAAAAGTATTTTTTAATTTTTAAATTCAACTAAAATATTTTAATTGTTTTAACTAACTTTTCTGAAATTTGTCCTGGAAGGGGGACACTTTTTCAGAACAATAAATTTTCAGGTATTTCATACAAAAAATTAAAATCTGGAACTAAGAATTGTCTTATATCGAAAAAATATATTTCAGACAATGCATAAAAGAATCAATTTTTAATAATTATTAGCAATTTATAAGTTAGTCTTTCGGACTTTCTATTTTATTTAAATTATTTATTCTGCTATACTAGAAAATATCTTACTAATTTTTATTTTTAAATTTTTCTCTTTTGCCATGTTTTTGTTTATATACTTTAAAAGCCTATATTACTATGAAATGTACTTTAAATCTTACGATTGTTTAATTTTGATATTTCTAATATAATGAAATATGTTTTAATTTTGATGAAGAAATTTCGTCTGTTACAGTTCTCCAAGAACTCTTTCATGGTGCCTCAAGTATTTGTTATGTAAATATATTATACCATAAGAAAATAATAAATTTAAATTTACTTATAAAAAATTTCAATTGTGACTATTTTGAGGTCGATAATCTGCCGTACAAATAAAAAGGGGCGTAAGTACATATGGAATACGTATGTACTTACGTTCTTTTTGATTTGCACGGCAGTAATAACCTTCGCTAGGTACTTATTTGTTACATATTTTAGGAACCAGCTAGCTAGCTACTATTGTATGTCAGGACTGAATTGACTAAGATGACAGGCAGATACAAGCACGTCAAAAATATGTATATATTTGCTTAAGATTACTAGAAGTAAGCTTACTAAGAACCGATGTAAATAATTAATATTAAATCATTGTTACCGATGCTAAGGGTTAATCTTGGATTTCCAATTTCCATTATTATAATAACATAGTGGTCTATTACAAAATTATAAGCATTAAAATGAATTTTTTAGATGTACTTCTGAATATGCGGACATAAGTTAATTTAGATTAAAATCAACCACTTTATTAATAAACAATGTAAAAACTAACAAGAAGAGTAGGTACTTGGATACTTTGGATCACAATTTCGATAAAACTTTGTAAAATGATTTTTTGGTCAAAAATAAGAGAAACGTGTCTCATGGTTTGAACTTTTTATCTTAATACGGTTTATTATATAAAAATTTACAAACGATTAAAAATAAAACTAAATATTGTTTGTTATAAATTAATGTTTCTTTTCATGGAAAAATTTTATTTCATTTCTGATCGATTTTACCTTTTCACTTAATAAAGTCTTCAACTTGTATAAGTGGTTAAATGGAATTTTATTTCTTGCACTTTAAATTGGTTTTTTAAATAGCTTTTTTCTATATATCTTGATCAAGCTGTAAGGGTTCGAGTCCAATCATGTTTTTGAGCTTAAAGGGACTAAATTTTGATTTCACGATCTATTAAAAAAAAAAGGAAGGATACTCTTGAATATGCGTATTATTTATAATTTACAATATTCAAATAAAGTTTACCTAAAATTGAGGTTTTATCTAATCGCAATAAGAAAAGCAAACATTATTAATAAATAATTACTTGGGGCGGGAGTAAATAGCTCAGAAGATGAGTAGCAAAATCGCCTTGATCTACGTTGTATTAACATTACGCTTATAACATTTCATATTATGTTATTTTTTTGTAATGACAAAAGAAAGTTTTTCATGCGGCGTAGATACGTACAGACACGTATTTGAGCTAGTGAAATAATTGTTCTACAGTGATCATAGTGTCTAAAAAAACTTCAAAAATTATTTTATATCTATATTGGAAATAAATAAAAGGTAAGACACTTTTTTACTTTTTTTTTACTTTTAATAAAAATAATAAATAAATAATATGACCTAAACATTTTTAGCTAATATTTACAATCCGTTGACTATGCTTCGCTTACTGTATTACCCATTTTTGTAGAGAATGATTTTCATCAACCTTTTTGAATTGAAATAAATGAACATAAAAATTTCAATCTAAATAATCTATTTTGATGAAATGATAGATATTATCTAAAATTTATAGTAATCGCGAATCTAAAATTCATATTTCATATAAGATTTTAGTAATGAGCCATGTATTGTAGTTTGAAAATCACAAATATTCGAGCAAATTTTTTAAACACATGAATAGATTTATTTTGTCAACTATGTAAAATCAAATGTTTTACTATAACATAGAGTCTGTAGCGCAAGAAATTATAAAAAAAATATGGATGAAAATTTTTACAATAAAAAAACTCAAATTCTGCTACCAATTTATCGTAATTATTTTTTTATTTTTCAGCTTAAAACTAGTCAGAAGACAAATTTAAACGCTAGTTATGACTTTTGCGAATTTGCGTATTCAACAATGCCTTTTACAACTACTAAAGATCAGCAAAACATTGTAATTTAACCTTATTTTCTATAAGACATTTAAATTAAAACCAAATTAAATGACTTTTTATTCAACTAAATTACAAATGTTTTAACATTATAATGTGTGTAAAAATGAAATTGTGTGTGTTGGGTTTAATCATAAACTGCTATGGTATTTATAGAAATAATGAAATCAGTTTAATGACGCACGTGAAAAACTATATGATCCAAAATTTGCAAACGCGTCAAGTGATAATACTGATTAGATCATCAGATGGTGTTTCATTTACATCTACCATGATATCAAAAACAATTTTAAATGCTTTTCCAACTTACGTATGTGAAGTAGATGTAAATAAATCTAGTAGTCAACGATTAAAGCAACATTTTCACGATCATACTATGCAATATTATCAAAAAACTTTAAACTTAAATGTTCTTATGGTAATTGTTGATGCAGTAGCCGACTCCAGTAACTGTACTGAAATAATTATGGACGCTATTAAATTTTTAGCAGAATTTTTAGAAGAAATCATTCGTCCAAAATGCATAATTTTTCTTCCTAATAAAATAAAACATAATAACGAAATGAACTTGTTAAATGTCTTTAGGTTCAGTTGGAAGTATAAATTTTTAGATATAATTGTACTTGAACTATGTCAAAATTGCAAAATAGGAAATAAAATGTTTTCCAAATCGATTCTAATCCCTCGGGTTAATAACTATACTACATTCATTCATCGGTACAATCCATTTAATAATATTTATGAGAAAATTCCACTTTCTGCCAATACTGAATTATTTGTAGATAAATCAAGAAATTGGTACGGTTTTCCGTTAAGGGTAGCATTTTATGAATTCAATCCAAACTTTGTAATCAACAAAAATTCTTCAGGAAAGAATTTTTGGGATTGTATTAGCGGAATTGATGTATCGATAATCAAGATTATTGCTAACACTTTTAATTTTTCAATAAATGTGGCATTATTGTCAAAAACAAATGTTACTTTGAAATTTCCCATAAAAGTCTTTAGTTTCGATAACTTTTTAGAATTATTAGAAAACGATACTATAGATTACATTGCATCGCTGATTGGTTATGTTAATACACCAATGACAGACAACACCTCTAATAACAGAAAGTTACTGCCAGCAAAAAAATTCCCCGCTACTTTAAGTTCACCGTTATATATAGAGACACAAAATATAATTGTTAAGCAGTTAAGTTCAAGGAGAATATTTTTATCAAACTTGGTACTCATAGTTATCGTTTCGATAATTTTAACAACGTTATGGATTATTTGCGTTAAATTGTTGCGTTTTGAAACAAAGAGACATTGGACACCATTTAATGTAATAAAAATTTTAACAGGTACACCCATACGATTTGCAATTCAAACTACAACAGAAAAAACTGTATTTCTATTTATGATTATTATATTTAGTATAATGACAGTCGAAATTTTAGATCAGATTTCGAGTTTTTACTATGGGCATGCTGAATATTTGGATTTAAGAAGTTTGGAAGATTTAATTATACATAATATACGACCGACAATAGAGGAAAGTTTAAAAGTTGCTTTATCTAAAAGTAATGATATCACTATTCAAAAAATAATATCGACTGCGAATATTTACAAATTGTATGAAGAAGGAAAATCGGTGTGTATAACAGCCTTATTAGATGGCATCGATGATAATAATGTTGCATGCGATATTGACGGTATCAATGCAAAAGCTTTAGCTGAAAACTATTCTAAAGGAAACGAGGGTTTTATTATAACTTTGATAAAAGAATCGTTATATACTAGTTTTTCTCTATTTACATTTCAAGAGGCTTCTCCGTACGTGCATCAGTTTGATAGAGTTATTAAGCGATTATTTGAAACTGGAATTACAATATATTTATTTGAAATTAATAATCATCCTGTGAACGAAATTAATAATGTATCAAGCGAAAACCTAGGAATTAAACAGAACAATTCCGTTTATGAGAAATCAAAACTTAATAAACAAATAATTTATCTATTAACAACTGCTCATATTTTAGCAATTATTATTTTTATAGGCGAAATTATTTCAAAAACTTTTGGAAAACGAATTAAAAACAAAATGAAAAATTTAATAATTGTCATTAAGTAAAAATAGTAAAATCTTTCGAAAACTTTACACAATTTTTATAGATTTCTAACAGTGCCGACCACAATCGTTAAGTTTGAAAAAAATTAAGAAAACGATGGCATTGATGATTGAAAATAATTGGTGTATGCATTATATATTTGTATATGATTATTAATATAATTAAGAATTTATGAATGTATATAAAATTTGAATACAGAGAACAAAAGTTACTGAATAATTTAGTCTATAACTTTAGATTATGAAAATTGATTCTGTTTTTGACTGTGAATGAAGCTCTTTGTTTCCTTCCAAAGTTTACAATTTATTAAGATTTTGTTTGTAAAGCTCTATAAATTGTATAAAACATAATGTTAGAATTCAAGTCGGACTTCAACAGGCTACGATTTTTAGGCGAACCGCAAGCTATAGATGCAATGATTTACAATTATAATTCAACATATCTACGAGCCTATCATAGAATGTAACAAATTAAAAGTCAAAATAAAATATTAAAAGAGGAAATAAAAATGGAAAATAAAAATTTTTTTTCAAAGATTAACTAGAATATTAAAGTTTTGTATCAAAAAGATGTGTTTCGATCATTAATATAACTGCTGATCTCTGCGGCAGTTCAAAATAGGCCGTTTATTATCGCTTATTGAAAAAAAACTATATATAGTAGTTGCCACCATATTTTAAGAAGTCAGTACTCGTATACGTAATGCAGTTAACAGTATGAGCGACGTAATTTTATTGAATGAAATATAATAAAAAAAATATTTAACAAAATTATTTTTATTGGACAAAACGTTTTTTCTTAGTTTTTATAGATTTATTTTTTTGAAACTTTTATATGATTTTAACATTATATTTAACATAAATTTAGATCTAAATATTTATTACTTGTAGATTGATGGATGCATTTTTGGAACTCGTATCACATATCCTTATTGTAACTTATATTGTAATTAACTCTTAAAAGGAAAATATAAAATCTTATTAATAGTATAATAATCTTAGGTATTAAGAAAAAGTTGTCTTGAAGCTTCGTTACAATAAGATAGAGTACTTCGAACTGAATGTTGCTATTCTTTTTATATTCGCTCTCTAATAAGGATTGTTAGGATTGTAGTCATTGCAAACGTACTGGAGAGCCTAAATGAAAAATTTGGTGTGCAGAGTCTTCTTAATTCTAAGAACTAGGAAGGCTCCTACTTTTCTATCTTAATGTAGAATCTTTAAATATTTAACTTTTGTTTTTACCATCAATAATAAAAATTGCATTACAAGCAGGTGATTCAGATGTGATAACCGTTAAGAAAATTATGAGAAAAACAGTTCCTAAAAAAGAAGATTATGAAATTATTGTATATCACTTTAAATGTATTAAGAAATGAGTCAAACTTGTGCATGCAATGATGATTAAAGTAAAATAATTACTTATTACTTTAACTGCAGAGTTTTTAGTGTTTTAACAAAGGTGTAATCTAATGCATAGTTTGTTATTTGTAAAATGAAACAAAATAGAAAACCATAAAAACTTTTTAAAAAATTAATTTTCATCCTCAAGAATACTCTTGTAAAATTTAAGTAGATTTAGCTAAATCTAGATTTTAAAATATAAGTATCAAAATTTCTTTCCTAGTTAGTGTTGTAAAGTCAATTCAAGTAAGTTATAAAAGTTTCATAAAGATTAACTGATGATAGATAATTACGCCCTTACAGTATAGACCTACTTTATAGTAAAAATATTCTAATTATCGGTACAGTAGTCTGTATGCGCTATATAGAAAAAAAATCTTTTTTACCGTTTTGCCTTATATATTCTGTTCTTTCAAACTATTATTTTTTTATCTTTGATAAGTTTCGTACAGATATTACTCTTATTTATTTCTTTATCTTCACAAGGATAGTTTTAAAGTTTTATTGAGATCAGCCGTTTGCTGAGTATTTCTTTCTTCCAAATATCATTATATCAATTATCTTAAGTGTCTTAATCTTATATAAATGCGTATTCAACTTGACATTATAAAGTTATCTAGATATTACACTTTTGGAAACTACAGTCTCTTGACTTTCAAAAATACTTTTTACTTACTTCAGACAAAATTTAAATATTAAAAAACAATTAGTAGGTAATAGTACATTACGTAACTAGTACGGGAAGTAGCTGATTCTCGCACGGGTGTAGTTCGTCACCCGAGCGAAGCGAGGGTGATAAAAACCCCGTGCGAGATCACCTACTTCCAGCACGCGTTACGTACATTATTTTTTCATACAAGATGTGGGAAGTTCGTTCTGTACGATTTGTCACGTGGGAAGTTTTCTCGTTCCTGCGCAGCTCTTGAACGTACAGTTGCGCACGTTAAAGGGCCGTGCGGGAATTGGACATTTACCGCACGAAGAAGGAAAACGAACTTCCCGCACGCCGCATGGAAAAAAAATATTAACAAATTAAAACTTATCTTAACTAGAAGCTTACCTTTAAAAAGGTTTAAAAGCAGCAAGTATGCTCAGCGATTTTTATTAATTCATAATTTAAAATGTCTATTGTTATTCAATAATAATTTTAGTAAATGACATTAGTTTCATGTTTTATAAAATTTTGTATTTCCTAAATTATTAATCGAATTTATAGGATTATTAGATTAAAAAATAGCATGAAATGTCGACCTTAGAATTTCATCAAATCCTGAAGTAAATGTGAAGTGCCTGTATTAAGTATGTAAAATTTTTATTTTTATTTAACAATAAGTTGATTAGTAAATGATTAATTTGTACCTTATTATTGTATATTTTTGCTTTATCATTACTTTTATACAGTAATAAAATAATTTAATTTTTAATGCTTTTGCAGAATTTTATATATTTAATATTAATATAATACCATGAAACTTTGGCATTAGAATGCCGTGAAATCATAAAATAAATGTCTAGAACGTGGGGTACTTAATATATTCTGTCTATTTATAAAAATCTTATTTTGGTTATTTATTTAACAAGTAATATTTTCTTACATGAGTGCATATTTAAAATTTCTTACGATTTACCTTTTAATTCTGTAAAAGTAAATAAAAAATAAAAACGTATGAATATTAATATTTATCTTAAGTGGAGATATAATTGATAACGAGTATAGTAAAAAAAATCAGGTATATACTTGGCAGGCTAGAAGTGCAATAATTTCGAAAAGCAATGTTTTAAGTTGTTTTACCTTTAACTTACAGCAACGGCTAAAAAAATAATTCTTTCTATTAAAGCTATTTTTTGACCTTATTAAGGGACAGTCTTAGTAAGACGTATTAAATACTTAGTTTCAAACCCTAACGCAGCTTCTCACATAATAATAAAAATTTGTCCAAAGAACGTTTCAAACTTTAACTACATAAAATTTAAATAAAAAATTTTTTTTTCACAGCTTTTCTGAGACTCCCAAAGGAGTAACCCATAACTTCTACGGCAATTGAGGGAACCGCAGTTCCACATAAAGCGACTGGAGCGGTTGATGGATAATGAATATTAATTAAATAATAATTTTAATATTTAAAATAATATTAATAATAAGAAAATAATGACTCTTATTTCTGCGAACCACATCAGTTTATTTTTCTTGTCGACGTTTCGGACGTGTAGTTTAACGTTCCTTTTCCAGGCACTAATTTCAAACTAAAAAATCATTTCGGATTTAAATTTGACAATGTAAGGACAATGAATGGAGTGAAATATTTGGACTTTGCAGACGACCTCGTCACATAAGTAAGAGCGAATAACGTTGAAAAAATAGTCGATGCGCTTAATTTCAATCTCAGCAAGATCAGTGCTAAAATTATCAATCGGTAAATGCAACTTTACGCTGTTGGCAGCTGGAGCGGCTTCAATTCCGGCAGGATCACATTCTCATAACACCACTCCATTTTAAGATGTGCGGCAGCCAACGCTAGGAAGGGCTCAAATGTGATAGCTTCAATAAGCTATTTTAGTAAGGGAATACATTCTCAAACAGCCATCATGTTATACAAATCGATCATGAAGCCACGCATCGGATGGAAATCGTTTTTATACTACAACGCTGGAGCGATGAGACTTAGAAGATGCTGCTCTGTGCAAATCTCCAATCAATGTGCTCCCAGGTGTACCCTCTCTCCAAATTCGGAGAGCTGAAATGGCCTCCAGGACGCTCTTCAGAAGTAGAGCCATCAATGATGACTCCATCTACCCCAGGCTGCAACTTACAGCCTAATCCGCTTAGATTCATCTAAATCATGCATTCTCAACACACTCACCATTTGACATCCCAAACTGCCTCCTTACTGCATCCCTTTTGACGCTCTCTTTATGACTGAGCAGCGCGATTTCTCTTTCGGTTGAAAAATACGCTCAAACCCCAATCCCGGTAAAGAATTGGTTTTCCAAAACCTATCGAGATCAAAATATCTTAATGATCAATGAATGACCTAATGATACAGCCTCTTGATGTCTTTATTATAACAGGAAGTAGCATTTAAATAACGATTAAACGATGATTTGAAATAAATATAATGCCGATTTTATAAACGTATTTGAATATATTTTTTCAATACAGTGAATTAAAAATTTAAATATTAAATATTTTTATTACCTTTTAGAAAAATTTTTCTTATCAATTTTTTATCAAGCACACTGCTAGAGAAAAATATTTCGAATGTAGCAGCTCTCATGGCGTGGGCGACCAGTGCTTCCAGGTCTTAATAATATTGTACAAAACTTCTCCGGGGCTCTCAGTTTTAGCGACCTGCCTATGCCCCAGCAGCTTATAATTTTTAGCAATTTTTCCGGTCTTAACGCCATACGCAAGGAGCCTCTCAGCGGCTTGCAGCTGGGCCTTTGTCGGAGTTTCAGTGTTGAATGTACCAATGAATGAAATGCCAATGCTCTTGGTATTGTAGTTAAAGGAGTGGCTGCCCTCGATGCCCCAGCCGCGGCCCTCGTAAACCTGACCATCGCCACCAACTAGAAAACTGTAGGCGATGTCATCCCATCCGCGGGACTCGATGTGGAAAGCCTGGGTAAATCGTACGTTCAGTACACACTGAGCCTGCGTGAAGCAGAAAGTCGTGGCCGTGTGGCTGATTATCACGTACGGAGGCGGCTGTATCTCTAAGGGAGTAGGGATCTTGGTCGGTGGTTGAGCACCCCATTCAATTCGCGACACGATTCGAAACTTTGGTTTTAATTCTAGAAAGTAAAGTTAATTATTGTATTTCGTACTCTTTCGAAATGTAAAAATTAATGCAAATATAAGAATAGTTTTAATATAAGATATCATTCTATTAAAGTTTAAAAAAAATTATCATTTCAGGCTTGAATAGTGTGATTAAATTTTGCATAGACTTTCAATAATATAAAACAGATAGAAACAAATTCACTCACCTACAGATTCATCTGCACAAGTTATTGAGAAAGCAAATGAAACTAGCAAAATTGTAAAAACGTAATGATAGTACTGTGTTAAATCCCCCATTTTCTGAAGAATACAAATATAATTAAGGTAAGTATTATTATATTACAAGCACTTATTTTTTAAATTAAATAAATACTCAATTAATTAATATATATTAGCACAGATGCTATATGAGTTCAAATTTTTTAGTTTATAAGATATGATTAGTTTTATACATATGACAAGAATCCAAATGTAAAGAAAAATTATTTAAAATATTAAAACCGAGATCTAAAATTGCACCTTTGATTTTATTATTCAGAAAACACTAAATTATACTCACCTGACGGTAAAACTTAAACATATAATATTTACTGAAGCACTAATTTTTTTTATAACCTTGTTATCGTCTTTATAAGTAAATTCTAATAGATTTTCTACACTGGTTTATAGCGCGGGAGTATATCGAGGTCCTTATCTACTCATAATCAGTTGAAATATTGATATTGTTTGATATGGTTTGATAAATTTTAAATCCATTTGATAATTGAATTTTAAATCAAATTAAATCCATCTAAAAATATGTCCCCTGAGAGAGAAGCATATCTATGATAAGGAGAGGGTCTCAAATGCACGTCATAAAATGATCTAAAACTTTGGAAAATGGTTATCCCAAAAGTTGGTATACGTGTTTCAGCGTTTTTTAAATATACACCTTATTTTGAACTATGGTCTGTTTTATTTTAACATGTATTTTACAAATAATTATTAAAATTCATTGTTAATTTAGTAAAAATTAATAACTTTTCTATTTAAATAAGCTAATAATTACTTTAATTCACTACTTCTGTATGAAAATTGAACTTAATAACTGTATATTGTTGAATAAATAAAATTATGACACGCAATTATATCTCTTGGTGACATTTTATTGTCATTATCAATATAAGCTATTTAATATATCTTTACTTTTAAGGCGACTACGGAAGTTATACTATAGGTTTAATTTCGTAGTTTACAAAATACGTTTTTGATTTAGAAAAT
>UELX01004415.1:0-17976 GCA_900480035.1 Eupelmus urozonus
GTATAAAAACATACTGTTCAATTAAGAAAGTTAAAATTATTAGAAGTAGATGAATCTTTGAACAAACTTAAGTAATGATATTTAATTTTTATCATTTTCAATTAGTATCATTTTCAAATTCTATGGAATGATTAGCTTATGAATTTTATTTCTAATTAATAATAATAGCAGCTTTCTATATCTAATAATTAAAATTCTAATTAGTTTGCATCTAATCATTGTAAAAGGGCATTTGAAGTTCGATATTCTAATCATCTGAGGAATCAGGGATGCCCGGTCTACTAAATAGACCCCACCCCAAAATATCGAATTTTGAAAAATCGAATTAAACTTTTTACAAATGATTTTTTCGACTAACACTTGTAATAATTAGAATGTCCAGACCGTCGAATGCTAAAAAAATATACATCAAATATATTTTTAATTTAATAAAATAAGATAGAATGGCTTTCGACATACGAAAAAAATTTGTTTTGTCTTTAAAGTATAAACTTTACAAATACCAAATACAGTATTTAGTAACTGTATTTTAGATTAGTATTCGTATTTCTAAAGTTTCTACTTTAGAGACAAAACAAATTTTTTTCTTATGTCGGAAGCCTTTCGATTTTATCCATTTCGATTATATATATGATGTATATTCTTTTAGTATTCAACGGTCAGGTTCTAATTACAAGTGTTAGTCGAAAAAATCATTTGTAAAAAGTTTAATACGATTTTTCAAAATTCGACATTTACGAACTGAGCCTTCTACTTTTTGATACCCACCCATTAAAAGCATAGTTTGTAAACTGCAAAATGCCGGTATGTACCTTAAGAAATATTATCTCTAAAATCATCTCAAATGATGTAAATTTAGAAAATTAATATTAAAAAGTGGTAAAAAGGTAGCCTTTCACCATATAAAAAATTATATTTTTATTACAAAAACGTATTTTCTTATTGATGCACGATGAATAAAAATATGAATTTTATCTAAGTTGGTGGCAAAATTAATTTAATCCACAAAGGAAAGAAAATTAAAATTAAATTTTATCATGTGATTTAAATTGTAGTTTTGCTTACTTGATATAATAGAAAACAATCTAAACTCATCTAATGCTGCTATACTTTTAATTTTTTTATCTCTACTTTAATTTTTACTCGCAATTTACACATCATTATCTTTTTTTATCTTTCATCTTTCTCATATCGGCAAAATTTCTTACAGGCGAGAACTGGTACTGGACAACATGGACATCGATGTACTCAAAGAGACCCTGCGCTTTATATACACCGGCAGATTAGAAGCTGTAGAGCAGCTAGCTCCCGATTTACTGGCTATGGCTCAGCGCTTCGCGATTATAGAACTGAAAAATCTTTGTGAGGAGGTGCTCAGCCGGAATCTCAGTGTGCACAATGCCTTTGACATTCTCGTCTTGGCGCATCGTAATTCAGCGCAAAATCTTAAAACACACACGATCGATTTCATAATCGAGCATCACGAGAAGGTCATAGACACGCCGGCGTACGCGAGGGTGTCTACGGAATTTACGTTCTTGTTGCACGAGATTTTCGTCGCGATGGGATTGAAGAAACGAGCGGTGAGTAATGCTTATAGAAATGATTTAATATACATTGTAAAGCATTAATATTTTTGAAATAATTTATTTTATTTTGTTTAATATTTTCTGTAAATCATTTTTGATTAATTATTTTTGTGATTCGAAAATTTGATAAAAAGATAGTTGATATTTTCAAAAAAGTAAAAAGTCTTCAAAATAGTAATGTTATTTATTCTTTTCCAGCAACAGCAAGCAATGGCAGTGGCAAATATGGGATACAATTCATGATAGTAGAATAAAACTTATATGTAAAATATAAAACACGGTCACCAATTTTTTGGTACTTAGATCACTCAAACTAAAATGTTCATTATTATACTAGCAATATTATTAATATTTAATAATTGTATATTATAGAACAATTATTTAAAACGAAGTAATCTAATAGATCTTTTTTAATTAAAATTCCAAAATTAAAATTTTAAATTAATAAAAAATTTGTATAATTATGAATTTAACTATATACCTATACTATTTGATAGTATAGGTATTATTTATTAACGAGGCTGAATAGTAATAAAATAGTAAAACAATTTTTCAAACTTTATGTATTATACAGAAAGTTTATTAAGCTATGCACAATAAATATCATTCAATTACTAAAATTATTCAGTAAAGACGAAATATTTTTATAGTATAACTAGTGTAAATCGGCAACCTTTTTTTTATAAGTATACTAGCGGCGAAAAATAGGCAATAAAATTGTTTTAAAAGAAATAATGCAAATTAAACAATAATTATGAAGTTTTATTAAAGGATTAATTTTATTTTGTCAATACTTTTAAATTTTTAATTTTCATAGAGAGTAGAATAAAATGATTCTCTATGGAAAAAAGCCAATATATTTTTTAAAAATAAGCAATTAAAAAATAATGAAAAGTACTTAATCTGAAATATCATAAATAAACCGATTAAACAAAACAAAATCTTTACTTCAGTTATAGAAAGCTATATAAATTAATTTGATTTTAAATTAATAACTTTTAATAATTTTTCCTCAAGTATCAAGTTTTTGAAAATTTTAACGTACAATTAATTACAAAAAACATTATTTTTTTTATTATTTTTTTCGTCTTCCTTAAATAATGGTATTTTCAATATATAGAATAAGTTACTTTGAGAATATTTGAATAAAAAATTAAGTAATACTAAAAAGACGTTGTCTCGTTATTTAAAAGTAACCTATCAAACAAATTCAGCAAAATTAAAACAAAATTCATTTACACCACTCGATTCCTAACAAACCTATATATACATTGCGAAACGATGAATTAGCACACTCCCACCTTCTCAATGAACCCTTCGCAGTATCCTCTATAAAGACGCAAACTTATCCAATCTTAGAATCTTGCCGAAAAGACAATAGCATTACGCGCCCAGATTCGCGAACGGAAATCCTTCTTCTTTAGACAGCTATTACAAGCATTTTTACTCCGTCAACGACGACGACTGCTTTCTAATTACGCGCCAATTGCACGCGTAATATTTGTTCCTACATTATACGTGGTAGAGTGATAGAGAAAGACGGAGAAAATATGAAAACACGCGCTGCGCGACTAGGCACGATGGGGCAATGTTAGTGTACGTTCGTTACGCGATGCTTTTAGATGCACGACCGCGGCGCCTTTATGTCTTTTGGTGCTAACCTGCATGTTGCATAGCGTGTTTTTTCTGTGTGGTTTCTGCTTTGGTTATATTTTGAGATGAATGAGTTTTTGACGTTTGCAAATGTAGTAGTTGTAGTTTTTGCTCGTTTGCAAGCATAGTTTGGACTGAACGAATAAAGTAGTATACAGAAAGTTTTACTTTAAAAATTAAGGGCTAAGTCGAATTAAAATAAATTAAATCGTATCTCCGTTAAATTAAAAACAATGCGTAGATTTAGTATAAAGTACAAACACCTAATAGGTCCAAAAACGTAATATCATCATCGATTAACAAAATCTCGACTCTAAAGGCATACTAAAAATTTAGTTAAGCACAAACGGTCATCGAAAACTGATAAAAAAATTTTCTTATCTCATCCCAAATAATACGTATATTGTTTTAGCTTCATTGTATCACAATTTTTAAAATTAAATTTTTGAAAATTAAATTAATGAATCATGTTTAAAATTTCGAAAAATCTATGTTTAAAATTAACTGCAGAATAAAAGGATTAGAATTTCAAAAATTTTTACATAAGCACTTGTTATTTATTGAAATAAATGCAATGAAGATTAATATGATACACTTATATTTTTGAATAAAAAAATTGTATTGTCCTGACTTAAACTAGATGAAAATACGAGCTTTTCTCGAGTTGTTTATGTACAGGCACGCATAAGAATTTACATGTGCATACGCGATTTCTTTCTCAGCGAGATTATTTACCGGTGCGCTTAGTTACACTCCTTTAGACAGAACTGCAAAATACGTATATAAATTCTGGAATTTTAGCTGTAAATTTATATTTATACTTGAATATTTTTTCAAATGTTATCAAAAGTTATTTTAGTTTGAGTCTTCTGAAAACTAATAGTATTGTTTTTGATTGCACGAGTATTTTAAAGGTATCTAAGACAAGTTCTTGGTATTTATCATTTAATAAAATTAAAAAAATCTATTTCGTTTACTAACACTGTATTTTTCTGTAAATCATTTAATTTTAACTATCTTTAATTAAATTATATACTGTGCTTATATGCTACAACCCTGAACAATCCTTTCACAGTACATATTGTATTCGCCTTAAAATAAAACCAACTTTCTAAATTAAACGTTAAGTGTAATCCTTAATGGTCCTTCATACTTTACACCAGCTTCCTTCGCATAACAAGGCAAGTGCTGCAGCATTTTACGCCTTAAAAACGTTTTCTGCCCGAGTCATTGTGCAGTCAAAGTAGCGTCAGCGAAAGTGCACGTACTGTATTACAAAGCCGCGGTGCTCGATTGTCTTATATCACTGCGAAGGGTGACGTTAAAGCGCGTATTAATGGAAGGAGTTCACTGTCCTTTTTTTAATAAATTACGACTCCGGTTTTATAATGCGCTTGCGTTGTTCTGAGAGGGGTTATTAAGGATTGAGTTTCATTGACAGGTCGTGCCAGTTCTGGAGATCAAAGTTAAATTGTGAGTAATTTTTTTTTTTTGAGAACACAAAAATACGGCGCTAACGAGGACAGTATACGATTGTCAGGTCACGGATTTGGTTGACCAAGATGAGATACGTATCCAAGAAGCCCAAAAACATAAATTTAGATGCTTCTTTGGCCTTAATAAGTTTATAAAGAATTTTTTTAATCTTAAAATCGTTTATAAATTTCTAAATTTTAAAGATTTTTTAACTTTGTGAATATAAGCTTGATTAGTTTAAAACTAGTTCTTTGTAGGTAAAATATTATTAAATTGTCATGAAGTATAAACTAATATATTTGCATTAGCAAGTGGAGTAGAGTTTTTAATTTTTCGTTTTGCCCTTTCTGATTCTCCTTCTTCCTACATTGATACATATATGTAAACCCACTAGTAATATTATATATTTAAATTAATAAAATTGAGAACTTGCCATTATGCGTCGTATTTTAATTACCTCTCTCCTCCCCCCACTTTTTCATATTGTTCATAAATTTGTTTGCATAGATGGCATAGACCAAATGCTTTGTAGGTGCGTGTATTTAGATTATTAACATCAGGTACCTATACTTGAATGCTTCGGAATTCGGTAGATAAAATACCAGTAGGTACAGTAAATTGCATATATCTAAAGTGTCAGCGTGTCGATAAGTTTTTGATTTTTTTATTTTATAGCACACGTGACATCAATGCCGATTTTTCAATCAAAACGTTCATTTTAATATGTACTATCAATCTAAAAGAGTAAAAATCACTTATTGAATTTTAACGCGAAAAGCCACTTATTCTGCGCGCATATGCTTACACTTTCCACGTAAATGGAAGTGGCGTAAGCATAACCTTCTTTCTAATGTTGATAAAAGAATAGTTAAAATAAAAGATAATAGTTTCTTCTAAAAATAGGAAAATTAATTTATTTTAATTTGATTTAAAAAACTTATAAATATATTTAAACAATAATTAGGTTGACACATTATGATAAAGAACACTAGTTTTTAAACATAATTAGTACAAAATTTCAAAAATTATAATCTCAAATGCAGTAAAAAAAATAACCATAAATTATCAAAATAAATCCGCAAGAAGCAAAATCAGAAAACCAAAACCAAAATTCACCTTACCACCATCCAAGCCCAAGCGTGCACTATTGCAAAACCACGAATAAACAAACTCCCATCTCCAAAGCCTTAGCAGTGGCCTCCATAAAGGTCCGTCTTCCCCAATCTCAGAACAGCAATCCGATCGTGTGTGCATCTTTCCGAAAAGACAATGGCATTACGCGCCCAAGTAGCTAACGGAAATCCCTCTCTTCTAGCACGCGCGTTATTCTTTCCTCTATCGGCGACTGCTTTCTAATTGCGAGTCAATTACACGCGTAATGTTTGTTCCTGCACATAAGAGAGAGAAAGAGAGAAAAAAAATGAAATACACGCGCCTCGCGACTATTGGCGCGGTGGCGCAACGTTATTACGCCCGTTACGTCATGATTTGGGTGCGCGACCGCGACGTCTGTGTGCCTTTTCGTATATCTGCGCGATGAATCGTGGATCTTTGTTTGTGCTTTGATTATTTTATAATGTATATCCTTAATATTTGAAATCTTAGGGAATATTTTTGTTTAAAGAGGAAATATACCAAAAGGGTAATATACATTAAAATGAGATGCGTTTTTGATAAAGACTTGTTATTTATTGAAAAATTTGAATTTGATTGGCTGACATCATTTTAATCTGCAATTATGTTTCTTCAAATGTATGGACGGCAATTATAAGAATGTCTTAAAAAGTTAAAACTGTAACAATACGATAATTTAATCAGAATGATTTAATTTACATACACAGCATTAAATTTCAAAGATTATATTGAATTTTTCTTTAATACCTGTAATTGATATAGATAGATGTTGTTTATATTCAAAGACTTAATTTATGCAAATTAAAAAGAAAAATATACTTATTGCAGACAAAACCAGTCAGCTGCTACTATAAATAAATAGATTACATTATTTTAAAAGCTCAATAAATATTTATTGCGGAAATTATTTTTTTAATTTAATTAAGAATTTTAACTTTGAAATAATAAACTAGATGTGAAAAATTTACATTTGTTTTATTTTTAATTTTAAAATGAATAAGACGGATTTCAAAAACAAAATATTGTATTTTGGATACTGTATTGTGAACACTGTATTTTGAATATGATATTTTAAATACTGATTTTTAAATGCATTTGAATCAACAGAAGTATTTAAAATACTAAAGTGCCCATACCTGACTACTAATTATTCTTAAAATACATATTGCATAAACTTAAAATGTATTCTTTACCTAATTTTTCTTTGTTATTTGTTTTTTTAACAAATATGCGTTAAAAACGGATCCCAAATTTAACTATGCAACCGTGCCGAAAATAATTCACAACCAGGAATACCCCTGGGGGCACACGGCGCACTCAAGAAAGCAAAGCGCACTAGAAAGTGCAGCGCCTACTTTAGACCGATCAGCCGGGATCAAGTTCACCACGTGCGTGTGCGTTTTTTTCTCTCGCGCGACTTTTTTCGGTCCAACGAGAAGCGCGAGCGGCTGACTACGTGATGGAAATATTTTATTACAGTATTATTCGACCGTGAATTTGCCGGAGTGCGTGCATCGCTTCTATTGAGGGTCAGGGCGATAGTTTTGTTTTTACTCGTTGCAGGTGATAAAGGTGTGTCTGATTTTTGGGAGGACGTTGTTTTTGAGAGAGTTTTGATTTATTCGAGGTCATTTTATTTATTTGTAATAATTTGGAGTGTAAGTATTAAATTAATTGAAATTAAAAATCTCAAAATTACTGAAATTTTGAAAATTATAATTATAAAAGAATAACTGCAGGAAAACGTAAAACATATAAAAAAAAATTAAATTAAATTAATAGAGAAATGTAGTTTCTTTACTTTCAAGTTAAACGTCAAATCCAATCAAAATATGTTTGTTATCTACAAAATAAAAAGCGAAGACATTTATAGATAGCATGTTTTTATATAAAAAATTACTATTGCATAGAAGTAAAATACATGAAAGTACAAATAGCTTTTCTGTTTTCAAACTGATATGAGCACATTCACGTTACACACACGCTTCAGCGATGCCTTTCTAAATGCGATTATTTACCTTTACTCTTAGTTACACTTCTTTAGTGCAAAAAACTGCAAAGTAACTACATATTTAAGACCAGCAAGCAATATTGACTGCGAAATTAGGCATTTATTGCGAGGTATTAATTCTTAAACGTAAATAATTTTACTGAAGGTCATTTGAGTTTATAATGCTGGAAATCAATGGGCGTATTACGTTTACTGAAAATCAACAGGACTTTTTCTTTCGATTGCACGATGTTACGCTTAAATTTCAGGCTTAAAAGTGTAACGCATCGATGCACTTGAATGCGGCCTATAAATTCAGATTACCCAAGATATTCTTGGTATTTATTATAGAGTTTTAAATGTCTATTTTGTTTATGAATTCTGCAATTCAGATTTAATTACCACAATATTATAAATATCTAGTGATTGCGAACTACAACACAAAACGATCCTTTCTTTGATTAAATGTGCAAGATCGTATATTCAATTCATCGCAAAAGCAACTTCCTAAAAATTAAATAAGTTTTTCGAAGAAAACAACAAGTACCGGCCCTTTATGCAGATATATCTCAATAACTGAAGCTTTGTGCGTTGCGCAGGCTTTCTTTATATAACAAGTCATTAGTGCGTGGAAGACGTCAGCGGCACTTTTTTGCCGTAACATTTTTAAGAACTTCATTATTATGTAGTCAAAGTAACGGCATCAAAATGATTGTCTTATGCCATCCTGAAGCGAGACTATCCATTTTTTACTTCTAAATTACCATCGAGAACCGAAAATTAAGCTTAAATTTACTTTAATTTTCGTTATTAACCATATATCGAAAACATCCTTCGCCAAAAAGCTTTTTCACTTTTACCATTTCTAAATTGGCAGTTTAACCCAAGGAAGCTTCATAATTGCACTCACGTTTCGTAAATCAACGGCGCTCGTAAGATAACGCTTAGTCTCTTATCTCCACGCCTTTATGCAAAAAATCGATAATGCAAATCAAAACCGCCGATCATATCAGCATCAATGATTTGGCAATGAAAAAACGAGCAAGCTAAAGCCTCACAACAACTATAAATTTTAGAGTAGGTCATACACGTCTCTCTCTATGATCAGATCGGCAGCTCACCTGTGTATAACCATCTCTTAGCAATTCATCAGCGAACTGTGACTATCGACGAAGAGAGTCCGCTTGCGGAACTGGCCGATTCAAGTGCCAGAAGTGCGAAAGGACCTGTTAAGTGGCCCTGGAATATACTCCCTAACTGATAGCCACTCGAAGAGAGAATTGCTTCAAAGACGGCCAACATTCAATGGGGTACTCGGTTTCAATGAGTAGGTATACACAGGAAACTGGTATTGAGACGTCTTTGTTAAACGAGGACTGAAATTTAGGATGGTTGTATGGACAAAGGCGTTGATCGACAGTCAAGGACTATGATTGATATACAGGTGTTGCAGTATCTATAATCTGAATCTCGATAGCGCCGTTTTTGATTTTTGCACTGGCGGATCTAATAAAGACGTTGGGATCGACGACGCTTAATTTCATCATCACTTTTCAAAAAGTATCCTTGTTGAGAAATTCAGGTTCAGAAGAAGTTGACTTATAAAATTTTATGTGCGACTATGCAAATGTTTTTTTACAGCTTTCGCCTCGAAAAAACATTTTGTTTTTTTTTTATCTTTTGACGTATTTCGGTTACGTTCGTTTAGAAAATGTTATGGTAGCTTTAGAGTGGTCTAAAGTAGCTACTTATTCAGAAGCAATGGTGCAAAAACTTGTTATTCTAGCATCATCCACAAACACCTCTCACACTGCCGTTATCTAAAAAGAAAAATCCCACCTCTCACATCTAACCCACACTCCCCAACCCTCCGACCCCAAACGACAACCACCAGCCTCTAATGAACTTATCACTCCCAGTCGCGCAAACTCGAGTCTTGCACTCCAATTACCCACACTCTCTTATCTCCCATTAAATTTTCCCACCTTACATAAGCCCTCTCACTCTCTCGAAAGCTACTACATCACGGCGCCCGATCAAAAGCTGCGCAGCTGATAAATCGCCTCGCGAAACCAATGCGCGCGTAGCGTCTACTTAACCTGCGGCCGTTCAAATTCCTCGGCGTCGCGCTGTGTATATGCCTGGACGCTTCGGGCTAGACGTCAGCGTGTGGGTATATACCTGCAGCTACGATGGCGAAAGGAGAGTCCGACATTTTTGCCTCGCGGAGACCGATAAATCACCAGAAATTACAATGCCAGGCAGACGTTGCGCTTGGATGTATGTAAGTATTGCCGATGAACTTTTTGATCGATCGCGCGGGGAGGTGTTGGGGCTGATTTGATTTTGATAGCTGTTGCGTAATTGTGGCGTCTGCGGGTCAGGTGTTTATGCGTAGGAATCGCGGTTGAATAAGTTGGTATTTTTGGAATGCAGGTTAATTTAGTCTTTTCTTGAGAAGTGATCGTTTGGTTCTGATGACCCTGTCAAGGCTGTTTTAAAATACTTCTTAGTATAAATTACTTTAGATGTTAATCTACTTTGCTCGAAATTCATATTAGTTGTATTTCTGTACTTCCTCGTTTAACGAGGTCAGTCCCACGATAGAAAAATTCCGTTTATTTAAATAGAGATATATAATCCATGTTATCATAAATACATAATAGGCTTTTGATGGAAAGAAATTTACATAATATCGGTAATTTCGGCCTTGTGTTAGAGGCATAATGGCAAGAAAAAAAAGAAGCACTCGAACGATCATAAGTTTTGAAAGTTATTCTGTCAAGATTTTGACGCAATAATGTTTTACGTAAAACAAAGTTGAATACGGCGAATTAGTAAGAGTCGCCTGCAATGATTAAAGCTTCTAAGAAAGAGCGAATCTTCTACATAAAGTGCCACACAATTGGGAAACGATTGTGGTGAGATGATTGAATGAAAAATTGAAAGTGTTATGCGTACAGAAGTGTACGTGTAAACGTAATTATACGGACAGTTGAAAATTCATTTGCGAAATAGAGTCGCATAGACTATTACGTTCTAACGTTAAATCTAACTTCATCAGTTGGCCAATATTAAAATTGAATTAATAATTTATTTAAATCGCTAAAATCCCAGTCTGAAATCTATTCAATGAAACGTATCCGGGCAAAAAAATACGTTAATCAAACCGAATTCATTTAGTCCAAACTAAAGGCCAAAATCAAATGACTAATTAAGTAACCTTGTTAACCACCCAGCCTCCTTAATTCCCTACCCAAGCACAAGGATATCGACACCAAGACACCGCGAATCAAATCTCTACCGGCCAACTAAACCAAACTCTGCCAAAAAAACCTACGAAGCAACTACACAACCACTACAAGCGGCACCCATCTCATAACTTAAAGAAGAAACGGACTTACATGCGAGCTCGCTTTCAACGCTTTGCAGCCTGACATTGTCGGCGAAGGTAAACTTGAGCGGGCTTGGGCCGTCGCGCGCGGGTGGCTGCTGGCTGGGCCGCTGGACCACGTTGGAATCGAGCTGCCGTTTCTGAGCGCTACGGATCGCCGGCGGGAAGTGCAGAAAGCTACCTGTGTGGCCGGGCGTGGGTGATCAGTGCGATGCGAGACAGAGAGTTTAGAGTGCAGCGGGAACAGCGAGATGTGATTCAGGGCAAGGAGAGAGAGAGAGAGAAAAACAGAAACCAGAGAAGATTAGCGTTATGAGATGTGCGGTAATAATGGTTGGGTTTGTTATGCAGTGACGAGAGAAGTGGCTTCTTGGAGGGGTAGATTTTTTGCTCGTTGCTTCTTTTTTAGAGAAACTGGGGATTTTTATGTTATTAGTGATTTGACATATTTTACAATTGATTAGTTTAAATTTTGATAAATAATAGGAGAAATAGACTAAAAACTGGTACAAGGCCATTTTCGTCAGTGCATAACATCATAGGCATTTAGATTATTTCTAAAAAAAGCTATGATATATTGTACAAGAAATAATATATTTCCTTAAATCAATAAATGTTTCTTTATCTACCTAGGAACAATCGCAAAATGCGAATGTATACTTTCACCAAATGATACTTTTAAATTAATTCAACATTTAATCCAACCACTGTCCAATCGATAGTAATTTACATTAAAGTTACAAAGAAACACTGATACAACTCGCTGAAAATTAATTTTAAACAAATATAATTACTTAAAACCAATGTAGCGAAAAAAAGAAAACCGACTGAAGAAAAAAGATATGCATTATGTGCTGTTAGATGTCGATATTATAATTTTTCGCGGAATGAAAATGGTAATGAGCAGGCAGCTGCTAATGTTATTCTATTAAAATCAGAGTGAAAGTTTCGCGCCGGCTGACTTTTACGGAAATATCCGTACGCACGATCTATCCGTATATACCCATACCAAAAGTATGATATTTTTCTTTGCTTCAATGATGAGCTTGTAGAAACGTTTTCATATTTTTAGCTTTTCTCATCATCATTTAAATAGTTTATTTTGACTTTAAATGTTGTATCGTCAATTATATTTTGACAGTTTAAAATTACTTTGCTGAATGTTTTATTATTAAAAAAATATCACGATCGTAACATTCGTTAATAAATAAATGAAATTGTTCGTAACAAGAATCTTTATTTCTGTAATACGATACGAAAAATGGAATACACAGTTGTAATTCAACGCAAATTAGTTAAATCGATATTGATCACCTTGTGAAAAGTGCATTGGAACGAAATCTAATTCCAGAATACTACCACAATAATCTACTTTTCCTACTTTCCCGAGAGCGATCCACATTTATGCGGTAGTATTACAATAATAAAATTCAAAATTGAATTTATATAGATTGTCTCTATAAATAACCGGAGAATTAAATTCAATGTGTAACATTTTATTTTTTATTAATTTTGCAAGTTTAATAAAATCCTCTCATTTTGCAACAGCAGTGTATTATTTATTTAAGCAATTAAATAATGACGTATTCACAACTTTCATTTTAATGACGTTACAAATCATGCGCAATTTTAATTTAACGTACGAAATCTAAAAATTAAAACGGTTTTATTGGCCAATAGATAAATTGAATTTCATAAGACAGACACTGTATTTTTCAAGTGGACGACAAAGCTACTGCAGCCTATTTAATTATTCAGATTATCTCCATGAATCTTCTTTCATTACATAAGAAGCGCATTCCAAAACTATAATCCTCATCAAAATATGGATATTTCATGAATTCCAAAATATTATAAAATAAGCCATATTATCATTTTATTTGGCCTAATTTTGAAAAATAAAATCTTGATAAATCTATAATTATATTCTCTTCTTCAGAAAAGTAAAAGTACAGTAAATCTTTTTTTGTTCAAATTGTTGATCGTTCAAGTTCAACGTGGCTCGCGTAAATCTCACGCGTTTAACAAGCCAAAAAAATGAGCACCAGAAGCCGTTTCGGTAAAAGTGAACCTGACCCGTTTTGGGCGAAGTCATATGCGTGCGCCAGCTCTTAAAATTGACTCATTTCCGCGGATTGGGGTCAAGAAAATTCGGTTTTTAATACCGATGAAGAATGTCTCTTTCACTAGGAATGAAACGCGTACATCAATTTCGATTGAACGCCGAATAGGCAAGTTTTATTCTGGATTTCATTTATGAATGCAGCATTGAGAAGGGGCTGACACGAAAATTTTGTATCCGCACTAGACAGTTTAAGAAAGTCGCTCGCTTTCATTTATTGAAAGTGACTAATTTTAAATTTATATGAGATCAAAATGTAGGTTTTGTTCACGGAAATACCAGAGCTTGGGCTTCTATCTCAAAATCGATCTCAAAGTATGCAAATTTTTTGCACTCTCCACTGCGTGCATGCTAATTAATCAATCAATCTCAAAACTTTATATAAAACCTAACTAATAAAATATTCAACACCTACCCTCATCATCGCTACTCTAATCTTGCCAATCAGTAAATCCCAAAAAAACTAGCCAACATCCTAACCTAAACCCCTCAAAAATCCCGCCACAAAAAATAACGTTACCATTCAACCTGCCAGGCACAGCATCAATACCGGCTAGGCTCGCCAGGAGCAGCAGTCCCAGAAGACTTGGAGCCAGCATCTTCGTTGCGTGCGTCGCTGCGGGCGCGCTCTTATGCATATATACCTATACAGGTACCAGTAGGGCAGCAGAGCAGTGAGCGACCTTGCGCCGAAGCTGACTTTCGCGCGTGGATCACACTTTTTCTTCTTCCTCCTTTACTCTCTACCGGTCTTGCACTTTTACGTAGCACCTTTCCTTCAACACGCTGCTATATTAATTTCCGTTCCGGAGCACTCGGTTACTCGGCCCGCGAAACCGGCGCTTTTTAAATCAATCGGGCTACTATTCTTCCACCCTCGCTTCTAAATGAAAATCAACCCGTAGAATTGCGCTAATTTCAGGCCAAAAGAAAAACCGAAAAAAAATAACCACTTTCAGAAAAACTTTCTCGCAAACGTACTTCACTACTTCAGCCGTGCGCGTTGAAAGACACACACGGCGCGGGGCGCGCGCACGCACTTGTCGAGAGAGCTCGGAGACACACGTTCGTGGGCCGCGGCGGCCAGCGGGAGAATGTCCCTCGCGACTTGTGCTTCTCCGTGAAAAGGAGAAGGAGCCGCAAGCGCGGCCCTCTGCGCGCGCGTTTCTCTTTCACTCTCGAGCAGCGTGGACACGCCGCCGCGATATATCGAGAGAGCCGAGAGGAACCTTGATGCGCGTTGTGTGTGTGTGATTGAAGAGAGCTGCTGTGTGCGGGTGGCTTGTGAGGATGATGCGGTTGGCTGGTGTCCGTTTTCATCCGCAAGACCGATTGTGTTATCGTTTTGTTTACGATTTGGAGAGGAGATGGTTTGGTGGAGGTGTGTGTGTGTGAGAGGAGTTATGGTGTGTTGATATGATTTGCGGGTTGGAGATGTGGATTATATAGCGTTATTACAAATTGCCTGGTTGTGGTGTTATGTCACGAGAGGAGGTTGATGGAAGCTGGATGTGGAGCGCGAGGCGCCGGGATGATGACCCTTTTTTTGTGTGGCTTGTTTAGTTTAGTGGCTGCGTCTCCGGTGTTGGGGCTGTTGCAATTGCATTTGATGGTTGGTTCAGAGTTGAGGGTATTGTTATTAGTTTGTATTTTATGGATGTTGGTATCGATGCATGGGAAAGTTAGTAAGCGAGCTTGAGTAAGAATTCACTTGCTTTGATATTTTGATAGCATGATTTGAACTACTATTTAATTCTTTAAGAATATTTTAAGCGCCTTTAAGCTCTGAACTGTAGTTGTTTATTGATTGATTTTTTCATTTATACAAAATGGAATTCTAGTAACTGTTCAATATAGATGGCAGATACTTATGGTTATTTTAAGGAAAGAAATTCAAATTCAACTTTTCAACCCCCGAGAGATTTTATGATTGTTTTTCTAAATGAAGCGATTATTGAAAGGATATTCATATATTATTCAAAGGAATATTCATCACATATCCATAATGTATTAAGTAATAACATGGGTAAAACTAGTAGAAATCAAAATTCACATTAATATACATTTTGTATTCATTATACTTTCTTAAGTTCGCAGTATAATTAGAAAATGAAATCGCGCTTTGAATAAAGATTGATTTCAGATAATCAGTAACTGCTTAAAAACATACTCTGATGATGAATTACCCCAAACTTTAATTAAGGTCAATAATAAATTTTTTGCATTTAACGATGACGCAAAGGTGTCTTTTGCAGAAATTATGAAATTCTGAAAAAAAGTGTTTTAGAGCGAAATTCTAATTTTTTTCGCGATAAAAAGTCTTGCTTACATAAATCAAAATACAAAATTTTAGCTTCGATCCTTTACTTCACTTTTTACAAAGGATTGTAAAGATTATTCATAGTCAGACTGAAATAATATTAACTAGATACATGCATAATGTATGCAACGTTTTCTACATAAATTTTTTAACTTACAACTGATACGTATAATAAAATAGAAAATATAATAATTTTTTTACTCAATATTACTATACTTTTATACTATAAATATTTTATTAAAAAATATCACAAACTGTATTGACTGTCTCGAATACAATCAGAAATTCTGAACAACCCGGCATAAAAATACAGCTAATATAAATTCTTAATAATTTTGCAACAAGTCAAGCCTTCGCTAATAATACAATACAAAACAATCCTAATTAAAAATACAAGAAGTCATTTATAAACCATACTATATGACTATCGCACATGATTACAATCGTGTAGCTCCTATAACACAGCTCACATGCAAATCCCAACTTTTATACCTACTGCTCTACATAAGCGAGAATTTCAAACACGGCGGGGATACACCCAAGAGTCGTTCGCTCTATATCAGCTACTAAAGTAAGAATAATCATGCTTCACGCTTCGATAATTAATGGACCGCATAACAATACAATGGGAATTTGCATACTGTAAATAAATCGCGTTTGCGCAGCAATATGGTTCGTGAAAGCGTTTTGCGTGGAGATTCTAATAATGTGAAAGTTTTTAATTAAATGAAAGATCAGGATGTGCTTGTTGTTAGTCATCAAAAATTAGTCATCGACTTTAGGAAGACGGTATGTGAAATATATTTAAAAATTATAGAAAAAGGAAATAAATAGTTGAAGGCTTCTAAAGCGATTGATTATTAAAAATTGAAAATTAATAAATCTCTTTTTAAAGGCAATTTTGAATTTAAGATACATTTAAAATCAATCCATCATAGTAATATTATTTGTACATTTTTTATTGTAGTATGCCCTCTGTATTAAGAAACAAATGATAAATGATCAATTTTTTATTGGCTTTGTCAAAATCAAGGACATCAATGAAATCTTCTTTGATTGTTGCTTCAAACAATAATTTTTACCTGCTGATTAAAAAATTCCATCTTCTCAGATTAGAATCTCAAAACATAACAATAAATTGCACAAAACGCAGAAATTATTCCTCGACAAAGAATGAAAATTCTTTCGAGACGCAGATATTCGAGTCCATAAGTAAACACACCGATAAATTTCAAAAATAATCTTCAACAAACCCAAACCACCCATAGTCAGTAACATTAATTTTACGTACACGCGTGGAAAACGATGGAATTCCATATACCTTTTTGTTGTCTCCGAGCGAGCGTGGAACGACTTTTTTGTAAGCTCTCCGACGACGAGCCTAAAGCATCCGGCTGGGTTTTCTTAATCGCTCGCCAAATATAGAAGAAATCGTGAAAAATGCGCGCTGACTAAAAATTGACGGCGATTTCTGCCATCCAGACGTTTAAAAGATTCCGTAGGTTTTTGCAGGCGGATCGCCGATTGTTTTTTTTTTATTTTATTTATTTTATTTTTAAACAAAATTTATGCTTTCCAAAGTGCGATTGTTCGATAAAGCGCTTTAGAAAGAGAAAATAGAAAATTACTTTTTTGCTTACGTTTAATCTAATTGAAAACCATTCACGATAGGTGTGGAATTAACTTCTCGTTTTTACACCACCTTTTACTTTAATGGACGGAAACAAGGTGCTTATTATGATTTTTATTTGCCTCAATTTTGCATTGATCTAGATAAGATGAAAATCAAAGCACTTTGTAAATAGTGAAAGCGTAGTTTAACTTGGAAAATGTGTATAGTGAACAAATTTTTTTGAAGCGCAAAATGTGTTCTTTAACAAGTAACTTTTATAATAGCGAGAGTAAATGTAACTTTTAGTTTCGTTGCAAACTTTAACTTTCAATCGAAAAAGCTCTACTGTTAAAATATAAAATGTTTTTAAAAAACTTAAATTCACAATGGTATTTATTTTCTTTAAATAAATATCGTTTAAAAATATTCAATAATAAAAAAATATATTAATTGCAATTCTAATAAGACTCGAAAGTACCACTTTTACTCTTTACTCAGAAATACAAAAGTGGTATATTTTTGGTATGGTGTAAAATAGTGCATATACCTGGAATTCAAAGAAGGTCTTCTTGAAACATGTGTCCTAATAATTTATGACTCTGCACTGAAAGAAAAATTAGGGGAAAAATAAAGAAAAAAAATGGGAAAAATTACTATTTTTTATCGTAATTCAAGATATGGTCGAC
>UELX01004416.1:0-17974 GCA_900480035.1 Eupelmus urozonus
ACTCCTTATAAGGAGTAAATTTCGCTAAGGAGTAAATTCGGGCATGGATTTACTCTTTAACTTTTAGAGAGTATATAGTATTTATGAAAATAATAAAACAATGGCAAAGTTACCGTATGCTTTGTATTCGGATGTAGAATTATCATTTAATATTTTAAATACAACGTGATTTTTTAAATTATTATTGTTGTTTGTATTTGATAACATATTAATTATACGTCGAGGTAAGGGACTAATGGCTAAGTCTGCAGAAATCATACCATCCTAAAATAAGTATAATTTAAAAATATATTTATGCTAATAGATTATAAAATATAATTTTTACTTTTGATGAAAATGAATGAAAACCTAAATTCTCATTTTTAATAGTAAAATGAGATTTTCATGAAATTTATTTTGAATAGTCAACTGAAAGTAATAAAAAACTAAAAAGACTTTAAGGTCACGTTTGTGATAAGTAGTTTAAACTACCCAAAAAATTTTAAGTAGCTTAAACTTTATTGAAACAAGTGCTCAATACTACTGTCAGCTATACAGATACTATTAAAAAAAATTTAACATGAAATCTGAAAAATTATTCTAACGAAATGGTTCTTAATAAAATAAATAAGGTTATATGATTAAATTAATCTATTATATAATTAAAAATATCAATTAGAGCAATTACTACTTCAGGCAACTAAGTTATCCAATTTTTATTTTAGCCAAGAATCAATATTCATTCCCTGCGTAAATAAAAATAAGAATTACTGTAGTTATAAAATAATCTTTATATTTTTATTATCTATAAACTGACCCTGGTAGGTCTTCCTAGGTTTGTAACCAGAATCCACCGATATTTTCTAGCTAAAAACAATATTTTACTAATTCTGCATTTACTATTATATTAAGTTCATTTTTAAGACAATAAACGCAGCTTCAATACTACAAATATTGCCAAAAAATAAATATTAACTAATCATGTCTCCATTTGATTAACACGTTAACGAGAAAATCTCGATAATATTCTACCAGGGGGATCTAAGAGTTTAATTCACTTGAAAATTTTATTAAAAATAAATGATTTATAATGAATCCTACTTCTAAAACTGTATTTGCCACATAATAATTAGTTCAAAATAAATTTCATCAACATTATATTCGTTTGAAATTTTTCATTACATAAAGTATATTTATACACTCTATCTAAAAATATAAATAGGTCTAAATCACTCGTAAATAATAAATTCTTACGTTTGCTAACAACGTGTATTCAATCTTTGAAATGTTTGATGGATCGGATTTGACATGCCAAACTGGGGTATTTTTTCCAAGCAATACATCATCACGAGGTTTTAATTGCAAATCATAGTGACGACCGAAGGCATTAAACGATAATATGCGATTTCGGCTTGATAACCTTCGTTTGAATTGACTCACAGATAACGATTTCAACTTGACAAAATCAAACTCTGGCACTGCAAAATCAATTACAGATAGAATTTTTTTTTTAAACCGATAATGAAATTTGAAAACAAATCAATATTGCACAGTTTTTATCGCACCTTGACCGCGCTCCGTATGAAATAGCCTGTAATATTCTTCATCAGTCATCAATTCGAGAATCTAGAACGTATTTGACTTTAGATTGAGTTTCTCCATGCTTGGCGATAAAAAAAGAGCGTGTACTTACTTGTGAACCGGAACACAGATTGGAATTCAGAATGAGTACGATAACTAGCGACGCGCTAAAACTACCAAACGACATATGAACGTTCATTTTTTTTTTGTTTTCTAAACTCTGCGGTGTCACAAGAATTGTTATTTCGGTAGCTTATGTAGCTTATTGGAACGAAATGTCTGTGCGGCACTGAAAGAAATGAACTTTAACAGTTATACACGCGTGAACAATGCAAGGAACTTTTCTCGTTGAGTAGAGAAAAAAAAGAGAATCTAGACACGAGCGTGCACTTATACGCTCGTATCGCCAAGTGTTCACATGACAAACTGAACTCTCTTTTTCATAGGTACCATAAGCAAGTAGTAGCGTATGCAGCCTCATAAATAAACCAACAAACATACGGGCCACATGTAATCATGTCATTTCTCAGCGAATGCAATGTACCGAGGAATTTCATAAGTATGCCACAATATGATTGTGTTTAGAATGCCAACAGACCGTTAATCATTATATTGTTATTGTTGTTATTGTTTTCATTATTGTTAATTTTTTTTTTTAATTTTTGTTATTGAAAAGAGAGATTTAGATTTTTAGCTCGAGAGCAGCATTTCACCAGGATGTTATATTTTAATTAATGATTTCCTTTGTTTAAGTGATAATTTATAGATCACGTGTATAATATAGATTATAAATTATAAATTACTATAAAATTTATGTAAATATTAGAAAAACTACTTTCATTCAAAGTATATACTTTAATGATATATAATATCATTAATTATATATACTATTTATAATATTTTTCAAAGGGTCAGTAATAATTTCTAAATTTTATTTTATTATAAATTTTTTTATTGTTGCCGTTCGATTTTTAGTTAAAGATAATCTGTAAGTTAATATTACGTAAGTTTTACTCAATGTTATGTCAGTGTATAAATAGAGTTGTAACAGTAGATTAGTCATTATCAACGAATAAATTTAATGCGGGCCATATCATTGTAGATATTTTGAAAGGAAAAAAATTAGTATCAACTGAACAAACTGTGACCTCAATTATTCAAGGTTCCTTATGAAAATATAATTTAAATATATTAACAAGTAAAATCTATATAGAACAGTCGTTTTTGTTTTCATGTCATTCCATATTTATAAAACGATATATTATTTTTAAGAAATGGATTTATTAAAACAGCAGTCATTTTTTAATAATCTAATGATTAAATTTTACAAAACTGTTACAATAATTAGTTTACCGACAATTATTATAATTTATGAATTATCTTTCGAATTATTAGAAACAGCTGATATGTCTGAAAATGAGTAATTTAGAAAATCATAAATTAATGAAGCTTATAAAAAGTAATAATTTAAAAATTTATGTCCATCTCATGTTAAATGTTACTTTTAATCTATAATGTATAACTTTAAAACTAAATTTTTATTTTTATTTTAATAAATAAGAAATACAAAATTCTCTTTTTAAAGAAAATAAAGAAATATTTCTAAAATAATTTTTTACTGTACTAAATAAATAATTGCAGATTACTAATACTAATTTTTTACTGCAATTTATGGTACTTGTGTATAAGATTTATTGAGTGTTTCACCGTCTATTTTAAGTTTTATTTTAAGTTTTTTTCACTTAAGGGTGTCCTATAACAATAAGGGAAAACATTTTAACAAAAGTTTTAAACAGAAGGTTTAATGATAAAAAGGTAGTACTTTTTTATTATTCTAAATTTGATATTCCAGAATCTCAGATGATCCCTCGGTAGATGATATTGGTAATATTCAGATCAATTTTATTATTGTTTACTACCTATCATTTTGAAAGATATAAAAGAGCTTAAAATCTTAAATTTGTCCTGGCTTAAATTAGAGAAAAGTTGCTTGGACTCTACTGATGAACTTAACCAAGTATCTTCAAGTTGGCAATTTAATTTTTACAGTAATTTCAAGTACTTATTTTTTTATATTTTAGCTTATATCTTTATATAAACTTTAATATTTCATAAATATATTTATATATTTTTTTATAATATCTTTGAAAGGACATTGTAAACTCGATTACTAGCGCTTTTCTGATAAATTAATAGAACATCTGTTAAAAACTTATTTTACCACTGTACAAGTAATTATTTATTCGTTTTTTTTTTTTGTATATTTATTTTTGATTTGCACTAGTTTAAAGCTAAATATTATTTTGTAAATTTACTTATAAAATTTTAATAGCCTCAGGTACGGAAAAATCTTGAAGCAGATCAATTTCTTAGATGAAACATCTATAAATAATAGACATTTGTCCATTGTTATTTTTTATTATTTATTCTTCTTTTTTATTTAATCACTTTAGAATAATGTTTACTATCCAATTAGAATTAAAAGTTTAATTAAAAGTACAACGTGTATTTTAATAAAAAGAACTATAACTAAATCTCGAACTATCTTTTATTAATTTTATTTTAAAATATTAATGGTAACATTTTTATTTTAAAAATCCTACTTATTCTAGATTTGTTTAAGAATAACCACCTCACAGCAACTAACAAGATACGTTTCTCATAATAACGTTCATTTTCTTTCTCCAACGACTATCTCCAACGCGACTCAACAATATAAAATATTTCCAAAAAAACACTTGTTTCAAACGAACTGTCAAACTTAGCGCCAAACTACACCAGCCAATAGCGTCTCCCCAAACACAACCAACAAAATCCAGCCAATATCCAGTATAGCTATATACTCTTCCAGCCGCGCGCGCAGCTGTAGAGTACAAACTATAGCGAGTTCAGGTACGTTCGCTCGATTCTCAAAAACCATAGGAACAGACCATCTCTCCACATACTCTCAGCATATACATATCCACATCCACATAGCCATTACAATCCAGCAATACAACCCACACAACTCCTCTATAGCCTGAGCGCGAGCGGCCCCGCGAGAGCGAGAAAGAGCGAGTCTAGAGTATAGCTAGCGCGCGGGCGTGCAAAAAGAAAAGCGCGATCGCACCTGAATCGACGCACTGTAGGTGTCGTGTTAGTCGATATTTCGCATGGACTTCCGTTGACCCTTAAGGCACCCTTAACATGGCGGAGCGGGAATGATGCTGGTACGCTGCTCGCAGCCCGACTATCACCAGGGAGTTACCACGACGAGGACGACTCTCAACTCCTATCTAACCAGCACTGCATACCCAACCTCGGACATTAAACAAAAGAGATAGAAGAGTGCAGCTAGCCGGCGTGAGAGAGCTCCGCAGCGGCTCGTCCCCCCCGACTGCAGAGAGAGAAGAGAGACTAGCTCCAGAGAGAGAGAGAGTTCCACGGAGACGATTCCCCAGGTAGCGCGAGTCAAGCGAAAAAGCGTCGAGGCACACGGCGCGCGCCTGTGTATATGCGTGCGAGCTAGCGCGCTGTCGACGTGAGGTAAGGACGAGGAGCGAGAAACGAACGCGCACGCACCGAGAGACACGTATATAGACACAGTTATATACCTATATATACGTATACGCATCATATACATATATATATATACACATCCATAGAGGATCCCAGAGGTGGATAAAGGCGCGCACGGGAGTCCTGCGGTGTGTCTCTTGTGTCACAAGTCGGCCCCCCGTATAGCCGACCCGCCAGCCCAGCGCCATGAAGCTCGTCGACAATGTGGTGCGCAGCTTCAAGGTGGCCAAGATCTTCCGCGAGAACTCGGACCGCATCAACAGCATCGACTTCTCCACCACCGGCGACACGCTCATCTCCTGCTCCGAGGACGATCAGATCGTCATCTACGACTGCGAGAAGGGCACACAGATGCGCACCGTCAACTCCAAGAAGTACGGCGTCGACCTCATACACTTCACCCACGCCAAGAACACGGCTATTCACAGCAGCACGAAAGTCGACGATACGATTCGCTATTTATCGCTGCACGACAACAAGTATATACGCTATTTTCCCGGACACACGAAGAAGGTGGTCTCGCTGTGTATCAGCCCGATCGAGGACACTTTTCTGTCCGGCTCGCTCGACAAGTCGCTAAGGCTCTGGGACCTGCGCTCGCCCAACTGCCACGGGGTCATGAATGTTTCGGGCAGGCCGGTGGCCGCTTACGATCCCGAGGGTCTTATATTCGCCGCGGGAGTTAATTCGGAGTCGATCAAGCTGTACGATCTGCGCAGCTTTGATAAGGGACCCTTCACTAATTTCAAGCTGTCGCACGAGAAGGAGTGCGACTGGACGGGCCTGAAGTTCAGCAGGGACGGAAAGACGATTTTGATATCCACTAATGGGAGTATTATCAGGCTGATCGACGCCTTTCACGGTACTCCGCTCCAGACCTTCACTGGACACTTGAATAACAAGGGCATTCCCATCGAGGCCAGCTTCAGTCCGGACTCGCAGTTTGTATTCAGTGGATCCACGGATGGTAGGGTGCACGTCTGGAACGCAGACACTGGCTACAAGGTCTGCGTGCTCAATGGGGATCATCCAGCACCTGTGCAGTGTGTCCAATTCAACCCCAAGTACATGATGCTCGCATCTGCTTGCACCAACATGGCTTTCTGGCTGCCCACCGTTGATGATATAGCATAAGCAGAGACCGGATGGAGCAAGCATGCTTTGGAGTCGAATTGGACAAAAAACGACTAGACAACTGCCAGGACAGATTGCTAGCCGTGGTCTCGGATTGAGTTTTGACTATGGAGTTTCTTAACAATGGATGTAACTCACATCCTACTTACGTTTTTGTCGTAATCATCGTAACGCTAGTGACAACATGGACACTACTAAGAGTAATAGCATTGTTGTGCCACGAGATTATAATTACAAGTGGCTAGGTTTTTTACATTAGCCGACTCAAGATGTTGACTAAATACTAAAGTATTTAAATATGTCGTCCACGCGAAGGTTATTCCCTACAAAACTATGTTTGATAAATTTTACGATATCATTTCATAGTCATTTTTTGTTATATGTACAATGTACACACAGGCTTATTGTCTCATGATTAATGTAGCTTATCATTACCAAGTTTTCAGCATTTCATAGAGTAGCTTTTCATACTAGTACAATTATCAATATTATTTTCTATTGTGCACACCAAGATTTTTAACTTATTATTAGTTAAAAACTACTTTACTATACTGCATTTTATTTTAACAAAACTAATTGAAAATCTTTTTATCAATTTTGTTTTCAATTGCAAGAAAATTGGAATATTTTTGAAAACTTGATTCTATATTAAGTTAATGGACTTTAAAACTAATTGTAAATTATTTTCATACTGAAGAAAATAATTTTAATGAAATTAAAATCCAATTAGCTTAAATATTTATTTACTTTTGTAATATTTTTAAATAATATTTAATTCATTTTTTTTAATAATGTAGACAATGTAGCCTTGTGCGCCAGATGTTTGATAAAGTAATGTTATAACTGTCTGTTTTGCATATTGAACAGAAAGTAAGCTTCCTTAAAATGCATGTGGTGTAAAAATATACTGCCGTAATTTCATCAATCGAGCAAACTGCATACCATTGTATGACATAAAAAAAGCACCACAATTTCCATAAGATTCCATGATGATTATATTGTAAACTATGTGTAAGGTAGCACTATAATTTTCACCCTGATGACATGTGTGATAGACGTATTACGTTTGTCAAGGTGTAACTTGTTTGTGAGGGAGCGAGCGAGTGTGAATGTCTTCTGTAAAATAGTATTTTTATAACAAAACAAAGATGAATTGTGAAGTGTAGTTCTAATTATAATTATTAATCGACAAACGTGTTCGACGTCGCACAAGGCTCACTCACTGTCATCAAGAGGGAATCATGTAAAAAAATTGTCAAATGACGATCCAAAAGCTTTTTTTTTTATATGAAAAGAATAATATCTCAATAAAGATAAAATAAGTTCCATTAAACACATGTGTGTGGATTATATCTATCTGGACATTATACTGCCAGCAAATCGAGTGATATGATCTTTGAACAGTTTTATGCACTTAATAATTTCTTCTCTTAATTAAATTTGTAATTATTTTGTATATTATTTGATCTCAAAATTTATGCATAATTAAAAAGTAGTAAGCAAAAATGAAATTATAAACTTCCGTAATACTAAGGAGAAGAAACTATTCTATAAACATGTTGCTATGAATTAAGACAATTGCATATGTAATTTTCATAAAATTTCAAGAAAAATTATAGAATGTTTTGGAAGCTTTTAAATATTCAATTTGAACATAAAAAATTAATCTTGTCATCACTTTATTACTTGCAGACGCAAAAAAATGTATTGATTCTTTTTGTAGATCAGTTTTATTATGTGTGACGAATTTATTCGTAATCAAACTCTTAATAAAACATCTTTTTTGTACACCTTATAAGTTTTCGTTTTTCTTTTACCAGTGCCTTACATCTATTTATTTTTATCAAAAATAAATTGTTAAAGCTTATATTTTTAATTTTATATAATAAATTTATTAATAAACTTTTATAAAACATTTTTTATAAGAAAAATTAATCATTTTTTTACAATATATACAATTACACGTTGTCTTTACATAAGTAACATTAAGAACCAAATTCTAAATTTTAAGTTTCACTAGCTTTAGTCACATCATCTGTTACCTTAATATTGTATAATTTTTTGTCTTCTTCAGAGATAAAAGTTGGTGCCCCAGACATTAAATCTTTTCCATCCATAGTTTTTGGAAAAGCTATTACATCTCTAATACTGTTTGTACCACAAATCATTGCAATATATCTATCTAATCCTATATTTTAAAAAATATATTTTTATATAAATTTTCAAGTACACATTTTAACTTTATTGATTTTAGTTTACCTAAAGCGATTCCTCCATGAGGTGGAGCACCACTATTTAATGCATCCATTAAATAATACATTTCTGATGGATCTATATTCAACATTTTTAAAACTTGTTCTTGTAGTGCTTTTTGATGAATTCTAATTGATCCTCCTCCAATTTCTGATCCATTCATAACAAGATCATATTGTAAACCTCGAACCTTATTTCATAAAATTTTTTTTAATCCTGATAATTAATAGAACAAAGTACAATAAATATGATTCAAGATTCAAAATAAAATACCTTCAAAGGATCTGTAGTCAAATATTGCATATCCTCAGGATGTGGCTGAGTAAAAGGATGATGCATGGTTACCAATGCTTTAGTTTCTTCATTTATTGAAAATAAAGGAAAATCATATATCCATACAAATTTGTAATCATTAGATCTAATAATTTCTCCTGCTGACTCTAAAATATTTACGAATTCAAGTCTAATTTTTCCAAGAAGTTCTCTCTATTCAGAAATAAATCTTAAATTATTTTCAAGAAAAAATTATGATGTAATAATAAACTATCTAATAATTATATTATTACTGACTAATCTTCATTATTCATTATAGTCTACTGATAGTTGTTTCAAATATAAGGAAAACAAATTTTACTTACAGCATGTGACTTTAAACCATAAGTCAACAATAAAACATCATCTTTCTTTAATTCAAGTTGATTTACAATATTTTTTCTTGCATTTTCTGAGAATAATTTATTTAACTCTGCTAGATTTGAATCTGATACTTTTAATTGAATTAATTTAGCACCTTGAGTTAACAACTGCTTTGACAACTTCACTAATTTCTCTTTATTTGATTTAGTCAAAAATTGCTGAAATAATACATTAGATTATCCACAAATATGGTTTTTAGTATACATGTGCTTGAATTTAATTACTTGTTTTCCACAAAATACAGTTGCATAAATATCAGTTGATTTATCAAAATTTTCATCTGCACTTTTTACGTCATCAGATATATTGTAAATCTACAAAATATTAATCTCCATAAATTCTTTATGTTTCAATAAAAATAAATTCATTAATTTAATGTTTGAGATAATTCACCCTCCCAGGTATCCTCAAATCAGGACAATCAATTCCATATGTTTCCATTGCTTCTTCATAAGGCAAATACTGAAACGGTGTTTGTAATTTTCCTAAAAACTCAGGCCAACTACTGATAATCAATTTTTCAACCATGTTCATTAAATCTTCTCGATTAACAAAAGACATTTCTATATCTAACTAAAAATACCATGATTACATTACATAAAAAAATATATTAATCACTATAAAATTAAACTATTTATGTATTATAAATTGTACTTGTGAAAATTCAGGTTGTCTGTCATTCCTCGATCCCTCATCTCTATAACATTGAGCAATTTGAAAATACCTATCAATTCCACCAACCATAAGCAATTGCTTGAACTGCTGTGGACTTTGGACAAGGGAATAAAATTTTCCTAAATGTTTTGTTGGAACTACAAATTCTTGAGCACCCTGCAATAATATTTCTATTCAGATAAATTCAGTACTTAATGATTAATAAAATTCAAAAATATTACTGACCCCAGGCGTTTTACGAAATAAAGTAGGAGTTGCAACATCAACAAAACCACATTGATTAATCAGAAACTCTCTCATTTTCATTGTTACCCATGATCTAATTCTTAAGGTTCTTTGCAAGTCAGGAAATCTGAGTGATAAATATCTATATTGCATTTGAAGTGTTTCTTTAGCCTTATTATGATTCCTGATGTAAAAAGGCAATTGAGGCATTGCAGTATTCAAAATTTCCAGTGATTCTACATTTATTTCAATTTCACCAGTTTTCATTTTTGGATTACATTGATCTTTTGGTCTGGCAATTACTGTTCCAGTTATACTTACAACTGATTCATATGATAAGTTTTGTACCATTTTTGATAAATCACTCTTCTAAAATAGAAAAAACTTATAAAACTTTATAATCTTAAATTATTACTGTATGAAATAAAACAAAATAAATTACCTGTTCATCAATCATACATTGAATAGTGCCATAAGAATCACGAAGAACCAAGAATTTTCCCATTCTTTGAAATTCCAGCCAACCACAAAGCTGTACACTTTCATCAACATTATTAATTGTTAGTTCTCCACAAGTGTGAGTTCTATTTGCAAATTTATTCACTGGCTTTACAGATTCCTCTACTTTCAGTTTCACTTTCTGCGTGGGTGCTTGCTGGCTGTGTAATTTAGTAGTTGATGTAAATGCAAATGATTGCTGCAAGCACTAAACAAATTTACATTTTTTATTACATTAATTTAAAAAACTTAACTAAAGAACAGAAAAAAACGAAAAATGTCCAAATAAAAACCTGACTTACTTTGGAGCATTCCACTCCAGTTCGTTGATACTTCAACACACTTTGTCTACACAAGCTCTGCAATATTTTCTTACGCAAAAACATTTTTCAACTTAATTTGTTAAGTTAAAGCTTTATATTTTATTAGGTTAAACGGTTTAACTTAAACCTGTAACCGTAGCAGACGCCAGGAATACATGCGCGGTTGCAGGCGTTGCAGCCGGACATCGCAGCGTTGTCGTCGTTCCTCTCAAAATACTGGGAATATACGTGTATCTTACTAGGTGGTATATGTATATAACTGCATGAGCGCGGCGAGATCGCATTCCTTGACATTCACCGCAAAGTTATGTTTATAAACTTGAGATCACTGTAAAAATTTTACGTTAATTAAGTTATAAAAAAGTGTAAAAAATGGTAAGCTACTTAACCGAATTGATAAATTTTTATTCATAAAATAACTTGTTTACTATTTGCCTTTTTTAGTTACCCTTATCGTTATTGCGCACGGCTCAAAATCATCCTATGGTAAGCTTCTAACCTAAAAGTCCTTCACGATTTATTTGTTTAATTCTGAAGTTAATGATTGTAAATACTTTTTATTAAAGCTAGTGGAGTTGAAAAACGGAGAGACTTACAATGGTCACTTAGTGAGCTGTGATAACTGGATGAATATTAATCTTCGTGAGGTTATCTGTACTTCAAGGGTATGTTATATGTTGTATTAAAGATATTTTATTAATTTATATTGCATCATTATACACTACAATTTCCTCTCAATATTTAATACGTTTGGAATTTTATTTTGTTAGGATTAATAAATTTAAATGATAAAGTTTATAGCTATAAGTTCTTCTAATATTTTTTTAACATTATTTAGGATGGTGATAAATTCTGGAGAATGCCAGAGTGTTACATTAGAGGAAGTACAATTAAATATCTTAGAATACCAGATGAAGTTATTGATATGGTCAAAGAAGATGTACAAATGAAATCTAGAGGCAGAGGCGAAATGAAAGGTAGAGGTGGCCAAAATCAAAGAGGAGGTCGTGGTGGTGGTCGAGGTATGTATAAAAGTTTACTACAATAAATTACAAAAAAATAAGGATATATAATATTGTATTTATACTTCTGATTATAGATACTTAAAATTTTTTTTAAATATTAAACTTTTAATAATATATAATAAAAATTTATTTCTTTTTTGACAATAAGAAAAGTTATTCAGAAATTTATTTTTAATCTCTAGATGTTTTACAGTATAATTTAAAATAAAGCTTTTCTTTATAAATTTAATTTGAAAAAGAGATTATTTCTGAATTCTAAAATTTCATATATGTATATATATTTAAAATTTGAAAGACCTGATTTTTAAATATATTTTCAGGCACATTTGGAGGTAGAGGTCGGGGACCTGTACCAATAGGTCGTGGAGGAGGCAATCAAGGAAATAAAAACAAAAAATTAAATTAATGTATATTATCATATGACTAGCGTTAATTTTATTATATAATACTTGTAAGTAAGGAAATAAAATTTCTTTTTCATAACATTTTTGATAAATATATAAAGTAAACCTATTTTATTTTAAAATTCAACAAAATTTCATACTTTATTTCTTTTCTTTTATTAAGAAAAATAATTCATTTAATGATTTAACTTCATGAAAAATGTTGAATTACATTTAGACAGAGTTGCAAAATTTTATTATTCTAATAATAAATTATGAATTTACTAATATATACTTTAAACAGTGAAAGAGAAGTTACATTAAGGTAGAAAATTTAGAGATCCTTTTCTTTGCCACTTATTTATCGTCCTTCAACTGCAAAAGAAAAAAGAATATTACTTAAATATTGTTTTTATTTAAAACTATTAATAATAAATATTCAACCTACTATAAGAAGCTAAGTCAATTTCATCAGGAAGTTCTGTAATATTCACGTCAAATCTTTCTTGTACGTCGTTTAAAATTTTGGCGTCTGCTTCATCACTTACAAAAGTTATTGCAAGTCCCTGAAGATAAAATTTTAAAAATGTAATGTTAATTTTGAGAATTATTAATTATTTGTATACCTTTGTTCCAAAACGACCAGCTCGCGCAACTCTGTGAAGGTATGTATCGGAATCTTCTGGCATATCATAATTAAATACGATATTTACTCGTTCAATATCCATTCCTCTACCAAATAGATTTGTGGCCACCAATATTCGCTGAAATAACAAATATAAACGTTAATAACGGTTTAATTGGTCAGTAGAATATAGTTAGATAAATGTAAATACTTTTTGAAATTCTTTAAATGATTGATATCTACTTAAACGCTCCTCTTGCGTCATACCCCTGTGAATGGCAATAGAAGGGAAGTTCTGTTCAGTTAAAAGTTGTGATAGGGCCACGCATCTCTGAACTGATTTTACGAAAATAACAACCTAAATAAAATAACAAAATATTAAAATAACTTTTTGTTATATTTACTGTTAAAATTGAATGTGTATATACATACTTGATTAAATTCAAGAACATCTAGAAGTTCAAATAATTTTTTGTTTTTCTCGCTTTCCTTCAGTTTCACATAGTGTTGCTGTAGTCCATGTAGTGTAAGCTTGGCTTCATCATCCACATAAACCTCCATTGGCTGTGTAAAGAATAGAATTTTCCACATAATGATTAATTCTGTATTTTAAAATGACACATTTTTTAACAATCGCCAACACTTGTTATTAACAATACAAATCATTTTTGTAGAAAAAATTATTTACAAATACAATTTGTCTTTTTTTAACTCACAAATTAAAAAAAAAATAAAATTAATGTAAATACAATACACATGATTACATATTAAAATGTAGAAACTAATTTTATACATAACAATTTTCAAAGTTATTAAACTTATACCAATTTTATAACTTATTTGCTATACATGATAACAATTTTTTAAATTTTCTTATAAGTATTTTATCATATAAATTACAAAAATGCACTTTTTACACAGAAAATTTCTATTTGATGGTGACATTTTTAGTTTAAAATTACATATGGTTCTGACTTTTTTCACTCCGATCTGTAACTAAAATAGTTGCGACTTTTCTCGAGATTAAGTGGTCAAGTTTCTAGCAGGAATTAAAAAAACGTGTCAGTGTTTTAAAGCACGTTTCATTTAGAGGAATGTTTGGACTATCAAAGATATTATCGAAACGCGTTTTATTTTATTTTGGCTTGAGAATCAAAGTTATTTTACCCTTTGTAAATAAGTACCACTTATAAATTTAGTATAGTACTTATAATATCCATTAAAATATATTTATCACCTTTATTAAAACGATTTGGTGATAAATAACGTATTTTGAATTAATATTTTTAATCTTAACCGTTTAGTGAATCAGTTGTTTGAGTTATAACGTATCATTATAAAGTAATTGCAAATTCCCTCATTCCACTTGAAATGTTTTTCTTGAATTCTTCTTTCTTGAAAATTTCTTGATATCTTGTTTACCCCCTACCTTCCATAACTTTTAATAATTATTACCCATAAAATAAATTAGTTTCAGTGAATATCGCGGATTTCATTAGAGACAACAATGTGTAATTTTATGTTGATAAGTTTTCCAAATACAGCCAAAAATTTAACTGATTTTTAAAAACAGATCAGCTGATTAAGTAGATTTGTGTAACAATAATTCGCGAAAGTACTACGACTTTTGCAAATAAGTTATCATAATAGTTATCATCAGTGTTGATAACTATTAAGCTATCAGTATCATCTATAAGCAATGTACCATATTGCTAAATGTCATATTGCCTAATAGCAAATGAAAAGAAATTGATTTGTAGACTCCACGAGAATCTCTTAGAATTTACAGTTAACTTCAGCAGCATTATAATTATTTAGTTTATCCTATCCTACCCCCTTAATGACGTTTAATTGATAATTGATGAATAAGGAAATATTGAAGATTAAAGAGAAGAAGTCACAACAGCTTACATCTTGCATGAATTTCTTGCAGACTGGACGAATTTCTTTTGATAATGTAGCACTGAACATCATAACTTGTTTACCATGAGGAGTACTCCGGAAAATTTCCTGCACATCTTTTCTCATGTCTGTAATCAGAATAGTATTAAAAATAATGCACTAATTAATTGACATATACAGAAATTTATAATAAAAACACAGGAATTTACCTAGTTGCTCTAACATTTTATCACATTCATCTAATACAAAATGTTTCAAATGTTTGAGACTTAGTTTTTTACTCTTTAACAGAGCTAATATACGTCCTGGTGTTCCCACAACTATATGAGGGCAATCACTTTTTAAAACTTCTTCATCTTTTTGAATTGGTAAGCCACCAAAAAATACTGACACCTTTAAAATAGTATAAAAAATTAAAAATCATCTTTAGTTAAAATAAATGAAAATATTATTACAAATTTTTATAGCAAGCATAGTTCTAAAGAATTAAAAATATTTACCTTAACTGTTGGCATGTACTTGCTAAACCTTTCATACTCCTTGCTAATTTGAAAAGCCAGTTCTCTAGTATGACACATTACAAGAACATATACATGATTTTCAGTCAACTCTAGTTGTTGCAAGGTTGCAAGGACAAACACTGCTGTTTTCCCCATACCAGATTTAGCTTGGCACAAAATATCCATACCAAGTACTGCTTGCGGAATGCATTCATGTTGTACTAAAATAAGAACAAATATTTTGTAGTTTGTAGTTAGTTTTTATTACATAATAAAAATATTTAAAAGCAAAAAATTGATACCTTCTGAAGGATGTTCAAAACCACAGTCAGCAATAGCTCTAAGAATCTCTGGTTTTAATAAGAAATCTCTGAAGCCACTGCTATGAATTGAAACATATGTTCCTTTGACTTCTTTTTTGGCTGAAGCAATATCACCATTTGTTTTAGCAACTTGTTCTGTCTGATCATCATCCTCATAATCCAGAAGATCATCGTTATCTGCCATTTTGAGTAGTTTTTAAATCTATAAAACAAAATTCAAATCTTATACATTTGAATTTAATACTGTTTATTTATAATATTAAAATTTTTAAAATTTAGTACTTAAAAAAATTAAAAATAAAATTTAATTATAATTTTAATTATGTTAATTAAAAATTAATTTGAAGACAAATGCATTATAATTTAATTTAATATTAAAATATCCTAACATAACGGTTTAATTTAACATATAGAAGCATTAATTTGCCGGTAATACAAATATCTATATTTTAAAACGGGAGCGCGCTCGCAGATGCAAGTGCATAACTATACCTAAATACTTGTCAACGTTTGTTTTTTGTTTTAACGTTCGTGCAATTATTGATTTGTATATAATAAACGTTTTTATCTTTTAATAGAAATAGGTATTATAAGATAGTACTGCTTATTTTTATCAATTTACTTTAAACAAATCGTTAAATCATGTCAGCTTATTTTACTTATTTTACTTTTTGTTGTCGACCGGCTTTTTGAACGTCTATCGATTTACTGCATTTGTTGCATCATAAAAAGAAAGTAGCTAATTACACATACTCATGCGCAAATTAGTAATAAGATAATAAATTAAGGTAATAAAGTAAATCAAATCGCTTAACGACAAAAATATAAAACAAGGCAACAGTAAAAAATAAAAATCAACTTCACATACCGCTTCTTCTGCTCTATAAGAGTAGATATTCTAAGTTTAGTACGACGAAACTGTGCAAGATATACTTAACTATGACAGTACTTACGCACTATAATTCTACAAGTATATAAAAGCCCCACACTGACAATGTTCAATTATACTGAGTGCACATTACTTACGCACTATTACAACGCTGCACTTGTTTCGCCTTTGGATCGAGCCGGTCAATCGTGACGTTATCACTGCGCGCTTGTACTATATGTTAAAAATGGCTACCGGATGTCCCTTCTCTCAGATATAATCAATATTCTACGAGGGTCTTTTAAACGTTGTTAGTGGCTATTAGAAATAATTCACAATTTAATTATGTTTGAATTAAGAATCTTCGGTGGAATTTAATAATTTATATTCTAAAGTTTATCGTTAAAACGTTAGTAAATTTTTTGAAAACTTTATAACTTATAGTCAGAATATTTTGCCAAATTGCTTCTGACGATTAAAAAATTCTTTTTTATTTCCTCAACTTTTACAAAAAAAAACTTTTAAAATATTTAAATATGTCAAAAATTTTACTGAAAAGAATTGTTTAGGATAAAAAGAAAAAATTTTTATAGTTATATACATTTCAAATCCCTCATTTAATTTTATTATAAAATATTTTCGCCATAATTTTGGAGCATTTAATTATTTTTTCATTATAAGTTTTATTAATTTTATGTAATAATGAAAATAATTTGTACACGTTTATTACAAAATTATTCTAATTGCTTCTCGATTCAGAAGGGTGGTCAAGATCCTATTATAACAAATTTTGCTTTCATCGAAAAAGAAGTATATTAGGCTAAAACACTTGCGAAAATTAAGCCTCTATCTCAGTCAATCGGTCCTGACATTGATTTCCTAATTTATTATACTATTCTTTTTATTTCATTTTTACGTAGATTAAAAAAAAAAAATTTATACTCTAAAAGGAAATGGTTCGACATACAAGAATCTTATCTGAAGTTTTAGACATCAAAACTTGAAAAATAAAGTTTTAGTTTGCTTTTTCCAAAATTGAAAAATATTTATCTGGTCCAAAGTTATGGTAGTTTGAATTTGAGCTATGAAATATCATCTAAATTTTTATATGTATCATTCTTTAAAAAACTATTTAAAGTGATTGCTGTTAGACTTCAAAACTTGCAATTTACCATAATCAAAGCAAATTTTATGTAGATTATAAAAAAAAATTTTTTAATACGATTAAATTTATTCGTAAATGTGAATAAGTTAAATTTTTTTTAGATGTGATAAACAACATTTTTATATTTAATTGATGTTTTTCGCCATAAAAAAAGCATTAATAATAATCTAAACATACCATTTTAAAGATTTTGTTCTAAGCTTTCGCTATGTTAGTTGTTTTGTTGGTAAAACATTAACTTGAATGCGCGTGATTAAATTC
>UELX01004417.1:0-17959 GCA_900480035.1 Eupelmus urozonus
TTACGGAGGGCAACATGTCCTGGATTTGCTTATATCGCAATATATTTTTTTTAATGGTCAAAAAACTATATAATTTGTACATGGCGATAAAGTAGGATTATCATACCCCATTAAAACAAATATTTGGAAGTTAAAATTATATGCTTTTTGATAATTGAGCGCCTGGATGCAATAACTCGCTGAGCGCCATAAGTAAAGCACAGCGCTCGACGAGTTATTGCATCTAGGCGCATCCAGGCGCTCAATTATGATTATTAGAATAATTAAACAATTGCTGCCGCAATTAACAATGTTTTAAGTAATTATAGAAAATTATTTTATTTTTTGGCAAAATTATTTTACCTTAGCAAAATTTTCCATGGATAAAATAAAAATTCCAACGTGTAAGTAAGCACATTTCGTACATTTTTGCATAATTGTAAGCAAAATTTTTTGGACTTGGCGTGAAATTAAATACCAATCTGCAAAATATCTAAAAAAACATCAATTAAAAATACAATAACCAACAATACTATATCATTTTATTGTTATAAACAATAATAGACACTTACAGATATGAATGAATTTCGTGAGAATAACGTTTAATTTGTTCTCCTCCATAATTTATGAGAAATCCATGAACAACAAAGGATGAAACTGTGGTTAACAATCGTAATATGTGCATCGCTTATATTATATTTGAGCTGAAGAATATAAAATAACAAAATTATTCTTAATGCATGTATATCTTTGCTTATAGAAATTTATATACTCACATCAAATATCGCGACACCAAGACAAAATAAAAGAAAGACTTCACTAACGAAAGAAATTTCATTGAATAGATCATGTATTAAATGAATTCCGCTAAAATAAAAACTAATTATATGAAATTCAAAAAATTTAATAATTTCTTCATAGAATTCAAATATCTATACAAAACCTTATAGTATTTTGGTGCATTTCGATAGTAGTAAGCAGATTGTGGTCAATATAATCCTGAGTTGAATTTTTTTTAAATTTAGAAATTTTATTGAGTCGTAATGTATTTTGAAATTTGCAGCTAAAGTTCCTTAATATTGAATATTGAATATTGAAAAAAGTATAATAATTATAGATTCTATAAAAAATACTTTATTGTGACATTATCAAGAAGAGAGTAACTTACGCAACAACAACAAACATAGAGCTACGAGCATAAAGCATATTAATACTTGTGCTAAACCCCCTAAAATTACTGTATTTAATATAGTAGTTTCGAAGAAAATTACAAAATCTTTATCCAAATCATCCACCAACCCTAAAATCTAGTTTTCATATCATTACATGTATTTGTATAAGAATTTAATACCAATATTAATTTAAACTTACCATGGGAACCACAGTAATAATAATTGATATTCCGTATATAATCAAAGTACATAAGTTTTCTAATTTTGATTTATACGGCCACAAATCCACACAGGATAAAAGATTTTTATGGAAAACAAAATATGGACAAATGAATATACTCATAGTTATTTATCAGAACTTCTCTATTGTTTAGACTGGTAAATTTAATCTTTTTGTGCGGTCTCTATCGTTTTTGTTGCGTTTCTTTTCATGGTAATTAAGCAATAAAAATTAAGGAACAAAGTAGCTTCACAATGGGATTTTAATTATTTAATTGTCTTGAAAAGGGACGTATACGTCATATTATGTATAGTAAACACGTCCGAAACGTCGATTAACTATACTTTGTATAGATTGTGGCGATTAACAGAATCTTTTTATTTTTATTTAACTGTTTGGTAAACTTGAATTAACCAATTATCTTGATGTAATGACTGTTTAATGAAGTTTTAATAACTTTTAGAACAGCTAATTTATAGTTAGTAAAATTATCTAACATAAAGTTTTTTAAAAAATGTGCAAAACGTTTGATGTACGTATGTATATGTTGTAAGAGTTTATTTTTTCTCTTTTCTTTTTAACGTAAGTCATAATTCAGAATAATTTAAAAAATAAAGTCAATCCCTTCAGCTTTGTATCAATTTATTGAATCATAATTGTCACTTTTTATTCTATCAAGGTTAAGTAATAAACTTATTTAAAATATAATTAAAATTGTAATGGGAAAGCTTTTGCAATAATTCTAGTATAGCTATTAATAATTTAATTTATTTATTTTAATTATTGACAAAAAGTTTTTAATTTTTGATAAACCTGTATCAATGTAAGAAGAAGAAGAAGAAGAGAGGCAAAATTTATAAATTAATAAATTTTCAAATAATTATTATTTCACGCGAAATCTGAAAGAACTGCGTCAAATGCAGTTAAACCTCGTTTGTTCACAACGTTACATAAATTACTATATTACTATATTATATGAAATTATAAAAATAATTTTAATAATGGTAAGTCATTTATTTAAATCTTTTCAAGATTGGCATGTATACTATATCAGTAAATATTTTCTACTGCTCAGGATTCCGTAGAAAATAATTGATGTTGATCTCAAATTTTTTTCTTCTGCTCCATTAAGAATAATGCAGATGCTGACCAAGATGCTTTTAAAACCTTAAAATAGATATTTTATAGTTATTATGAAAATCAGAATAACTAAACATTTGTTTTTACGATTAATTAATATATAAACAGTCCCACATGCAAGCAAACACATAAATAATTTAAAAAATTAGTAAATTTTAACTTCTTATCATTGTACATCAACTCGAATATCTATTATGTTTTAAAAGAATTATTTTTTTAGTACCACAAAGCTTTCTTAAAAATAGAACTAAAACTATTCATGAAAATATACATTACCATTGTAAAATTTTCCATAGATAAAGTAAAAATTCCAGCTTGTAAGTAGGTAGGTCTCGTACATTTTTGCATAATTGTAAACAACATTTTTTGAACTTTGCACGAAATCAAGTACCACTCTGAATAGTATCTAAAAAATATAAATTTAAAATACAACCAATGATATCAGAACATCCTTTGACTGTTGTCAGAAGCAGAATCTTACGTAGAAAAATGAATTTCAGTGGAATAACGTCTTATTTGTTCTCCTCCATAATTTATGTAAAACACATGCATAACGAACGATGTAAGTATGCATAACATTCGTAACACTGAACGGGTATCGTTGATATTATATTTAATCTGTTGAACAGTGAATTGATAAGAAAATTCTTTTCAGTACAATTAAAACATCACTGATAAAGGGATCTGTACTTACATCAAATAATATCATTCCAAGGGAAAAGAAAATAAAAAGTTCGGATGTGAGAAAAATCTCATTGAACATATCTTTTATTAAATAAATCCAACTAAAATCAAAACTAATAATGAGAAATATAAAAAGCTAATAATTAATATTGAATGCAAAAAGTTTCAGTATAATTAATGTAAAAAAGTGTCCTTACCATGAATTGACTCAAATAATAGTATACTTATTGTTCAACTAGGGAGGAAAATTGGATTTTTCAAGTGAGGATGATTTTTGAGCGTCAATGAGATACAAGGCCGCCTTAGGCGTCCGAGACGGACACGAGTGCTCTAAACATCATCCGAGTCTGAACAAGCTTCTTCCTCCCTTGTTAAACACTGTGCTTTTTTCAACAAGAGCATGCAGAGACCCTTTTTTGTGCATAAAAAGGAATGGAAAATCGAGGGCTTTATTATTCTAATAGAAATTTACATTAATATTTTTTACTATTTTTGTTTTATTATTTTAAAATTTTGACTATCTTTGAGTAACAGGAGGTAAAAGTTTTACCTCCCACTGCATAGAAATATTTAACTTTCCATTCATTTCTGATACACGAAAAAAGGCCTTTTTCATCACGTGTTGAAAAGACATCATTATTATTATTATTTTCTATATTAATATTTTTTCAATCTAGTATAAAATAATTTTTTACAAAATTTTAGCTTTTGTTGTTATAGAAACCAAGAAATATTTACTTTATGGCTAAATATTAATGAACTTTTACTCAATGGCGTTTCACTTATTCGATCAGAATAAATTCAAGCTTATTTATCTTATCAAATTCTTCAAAAATAATTTTTCTTCAATAATAATAGGGGTAGAGAATAATGGAAATGAACTTTTGCAAAAGAAATTCAAAATTGCATGAGGTACATGAAAGATTTGATCAGACAAACAAGATGAAATTTTTTCAGATCAATAGATATGAAGTGATTTCTCAACAAAAGAACCTGAAATTATGAAAAAATTTTTTTTTGTTTGAAAACAAATAATTTTTTTCCTGAATTAATTTACGTTGGATCATTTTTTTTACACATTACTGAGTTTGCTATTTAAACAAGAATTGCTATTTATTATACAAAACCTTATAGTATTTTGGTGTAGTTCGATGGCTGTAAATAGTTTGCGATCAATGAAATGGTTAGATATTTTCCTCCTTAATTTGAGTTTATTGAGTCGTATTACTTTTTTCAACTTATAACTGTTGTTCCACATTATTAGGTATGAGATTTAATAAAAGTAAGATTATTGAATATCTAAAAGATACTTTATACTGAAATTATTAAGAAGAATAGACTTACGCAGCAATAGCAAACATTGCACATATATGTTGTACGCTGCAAATGAACATTGCTTGAGTAACCAGGTACATGACGGTAGCGATATAAAAACCTAGACTACTATGCAAAATTACTTGAAAGTTACGCGAAAAATCTGTGCTAGGATCAATTATCCATTTTGATGAGTAATAAGGAAATATTCTTGAATAGTTACGGGAAAGCTCCGGATCGATTGCGAGAGGCACGTACGTACATATGAAGTATATGGAGTAAATAAAATAATTAGTTACTGAAAAAGACAAGATATTTTCATGCAATTTAAGACTATATTTCAACCTTCAACTATTCTTATTAAGCTTATATACGGGGTGTTTCATTTTAATCCATCCACGCTCTACCCGATTCCGGAGTCAAAATTGGGGATTTCCATTCAACGTTTTGAAGTTGACCTTGATATAACCTTGAAAATAAATTATAAGGACAAAGTCGAAGTCACCATTGTTAGTCCCCCGTTGTACCCTTTAACTGTTGTAGAGGTCATTTTTTGTATCGCTCATTTTTACAAAGTTATTCACGAGAATGGATTAAAATGAAACACCCTGTATAACTATTGTTCATCATTTTATATAAAATTTTTAATCGCAAATTTAGAAATAAATTTAACCGTTTAAAAATTTATTAGTTATATGCGAATTTTATATTTACCTATAAAAAAACACATCATTATTCTTCCTTCTTCAGAAAATTTTTGTAATATTTTTAGTTCTTTTATATCAGTTATCGATTGCCAATCTGCATCAATTTTTTTATAAAGTCGCTCGATCTGTTTGACAATGAGTCAATTATTTTACTCTCTAAAAGTGAAGGTTTACACCTTAACTATCAGAGAGAATAACAAGATTTGTCACTTTATACTTAAATAAATAATTACCAGAAATCTACGTGTGTAAAATGTTAAAATTTGCTTCAAGCCCCCAAGAATAACAAAATTCATTGTTATAGTTTCAACGCCAATCACAAAATCTTTGTTCAAATCGCTTATCAGCCCTAATGACTAATTTTCATGAAATTATATACATTTTTGCAAGAAAATATCATATTTAACTTAAACTTACCGTAGGAATTATAGTAATTGTAGATGCTATTATATACATTATAAAAGCACATAGATTTTTTAATTTTGATTGATAAGGCCATAAACCAATCCCTGATAGAAGACGTTTATGGAGCCTAAAGTATGGACAGTTGGATAAATTCATATCTTTAAAATTAAAAATACTCCTCTACTATTTCAACATTTCAACTAGTAAATTTAATCTTTTTATTAAATCGTTCGGACAAATCGAAATAGAAATTTTCTTACTGTAATGACAATTTGATGTAGTTTTAATAATTTTCTGAAAAGCAAATTCATAGTTAAGAAAACTAAAACTTATTTCCAACTTTTACAATAGAGAAATTTATTTAATTATAGCAACGATTAAAGTTCTATAATTACCTAAGAATACTACTAGATTTTATACTACATTTTCAAAACCGCGCTTGTTGCGACCTTTTATTTTTGCTTTATTCTGTGCAATAAAATACAAGATTACCATTGCTTGTTTAAAATTGTTGCCTTAGAACTTTTGTAAATTGCCTTTTGGACAATGCGCAGTTAGTTGTTTCTAGGATTAATCGTGTATTCAAATCTGCATACAAGATTAACATTGTGTTTTATATTGTATTAAATTATTAAATATTATTTTTAAATATTATTTTCTTGTAAAGTTACTTAGAACCATAGTATTAATAACTTATTATATGAATAAGTACACGTAACTGCACGAGCTAATCGTAAGACATTTATTTTGGCTTAAAACTAGGTTCCTGGTAAGAACAATCTCTATTATTTAGGTACATGTAGGTAAATATGTATATTTTTTCCGGTATTTTTGGGCTATGAGCGTGTAGAGTTGAATGAATTATCAATCTAAAGTACTAAATCAGTACAAGAAATAGAGGAAACCAAAATTTTCTTTAACTAGAACTTTTTTTATACCTACCCCTAAAGAATGTTTGTAATAATTATAATATGAATAATAAACCGTTGGTCGTTAGCAATTGAGAAATGCTGATTACTCACAATAAAAATAATTTAATTTAAAGCACAAATCTTCAAAAGCAATTTCTTTAGGGAACAGATTCTTAGCAAAACAAATTTGTGAAATAAAGATAAATAAAATTTAAAAAATTTTATATACAATTAAAAATATAATTAAAAATTATCTGCTGAATCTTATTCAGGCCTGATTGATCGTTTACAAAATGTAATTAGCGACATAATGATAGTTTATTCGAAAATATAATTATTTTACCAGTAAATTATGACAATAAAACAAGCTTATTGAACACTGATGATTTTTCCATCGTTAATTTGATCTTTGTTTATCCCTACAGACACGGACACGTAAACGGTACAGTTCAATACCTTCCTTCAAACAAAATCAAAAAATAAATAAATACAAAACTTGATTGATACTCGTGCATCGCGCTGATCAACGCACGCTCACATCCTCTCCTCGAGAAGCATATTTTTTTACAAATACCTCTCAGTTTACAAGCGCGCATCGCACGCGCACAATGCACATAAACCAACGACTTCTCCCATCCATCATAAACGCCTCGACTCCATCCCGACGCACAGAAGCAGCATCCGAGAGCCGGGACGACGAAGGACGAAGATGATGATGACGATAATGACGCGGCCGATAATAACCATGATGACGAAGGAGAAAAGAGCGATGGCTACTACCTCTCGCGCATCATCTTCCGTCCTCCCTCGTCTCTTCCTCCTCTCGAAGCTTGCGTGCCGCGCGATGTAATTTCTTGCACGCGATATATATTCGCTACTGGAATCGCGACCTCGCTCATTTATCCGCCGCTATGCGCGCGCGCGCGCGCGCTCGTAAATTTAAAGCAATTTCATGCACGTTTACCTCTTCGCACGCACACGCGCTTATAATAATAAGAAACCGCGCGATTGTCTCGCGGGGCGCGTGCGTGCGTACCGAATTATCATAAACGCGGGGAGAGAGAGAGCTGAATGCTCAGGACGGACGCGATATGTGCATTGTGCGCGCGCTTTCTCTCCTCTTTTCTGGAGCAAGGACGTCAGATGTGCACGGGAAGTAGCGCCGTCGTCTTCGCGTGGGAAACGAACGACCGCAGAGCTTTTTTAAGGTGAGTGTCTGGGCTTTACCATCGGCGGTAAGGTAGGTAACGCGTTTACCAGCGGTCGAGGTAGTAGCGTTGAGTGGGAACTGTTGAGTCGAGCCGAGGCTGGAGCGAGGACGCCACCTTCCACGTATAGGTGACGCCGGATTAGGCGGGATGAAGCGAGTCCAGAATAATCGATACTTGGCGGTTGGTGTTTACTTGTATGTGTACAGAGGAGCGAGTAGCGTGGGTTAAGGGAGGAAAGGATTATGCTTTTCGATCCCCTTTGAAGCGCTGTGTGTTAAGCACCCTCGATTGGATCAGGTTTTCGAGCTGAGCGGAGGGTTTCGAAAGCGCGAATTGATAATGTCCGCTTTCGGATGCGGCGAATGGTGGTAGGTATGCAGTAGATAGGGATAATTTTAAATTGTGGGTTTTAAGTAATGGTGTAGACAATTCTGCAGGAAAAATTATACTATGAGGTTTTTTATAAGATGATTGGTGAGATTGAAGTTTCTGCATTTTATTGTTTATTGACAAACACAGCATAGACGTTAGCAACTTACTAGGAAATGTCATGTTTACTCTGCGAATCTGAAATGCACTATGCACCGAATGTTAGCGTCTTGTTTATGAGAGAATTTCAAAAATCATGAACTTATAGATATATCAATAACCTTAGAAAACAGTTGTTACAAATTGAAAACAGCGCGACTATTTTCATAAAATAAAAATATAGTTTCTTATTGCTTCAATCAAATTATAATAGTTGAATTATTCAATACATAGACTTTTTCATAACATTTATGCATTACTTGTAGTAATAAGCAAGATATTGAATGAAGCTTATTAATTGTCCGGCAAGAAATTATTAACATTATTAAGATAGGATAAAAATAAATTTGTCTTCTTGTCTATTAAAAGAAAATATCACGAATTTAAAGAGAACCCAGATAATAAAACGGTTAAATTATTTGAAATTTTCGACTAATGCGATAATATATTTTTGCAAAGCACTCCAAGCTTTCAGGCCGGGTTCTTTAGTACGCAGGTATGCATATGGCCTAGAAACTGTTACGTGCCCCAGGAAACTCGAGGTCGTACATTGTACAGTGAGAAAATCATGGATTTTCCAAAATAATGGGACATACGGGCAGATGGACGAAGGTCAACTTGGCTTCGTTTGGCTGCATAGCAAAGTCACGGTAGTTGGAGGTGGCATTCACAACTAGGAGATATCAAAGCATTGAAAGAAATAGTTCGTTGAATTATGATGATGATAGAAGGGGGTATTACTTTTCATGAGCATACGTATCCGGGTACTGGTTAAGGTTTTCTTAGATCAGTTCTCATTTGACGAACGAGAAGTACACGTCATGTGCGATGAATTTAAATTTAATTTAGTCACAGGTATTTAAAGATAAAAAATAAATTAATTGGAACAGTTAAAAATGATGTTTGAATATATTATTTTTAATCCTCTTCTACCAATCTTTATTGGGTACTTTCCTATTATAAAGAAACTATAAAATACTATAAAAACCGATAACTTTTTTTATAATTTGCACTAATTTTCTACAAAGTTACCGAATTTTATCGACTCTTTATAATTGGGTTATCAATAGTTTTAATAAAAGAAATCCAGCAGAAAGAGCATTTCAGGATTTGAACAGGGGCTTTGATTACGCGGATTTCAATTGTTTATACATTGTTCTTTTAGTCAAGAATTTAGAACAGATTAAAAACAATAAATAAAAATGATCTGGAGTAATTACTAATCGGATATTAAATTTGTGACAGGACATAAAAATTTTATAATTTGGAACAATTCAAGATTATCTCCAGAAATCGTAACACTGAAATATTTAAAAAAACGAAAGAATATGAAAATAAAAATGCAGAAATATTAAAAACTGAAATATTTATACATATGTAATTATTACTTGATAGTGAGATAAAAAATATTTTAAATTATAAATTATTAATAGAAAATATATAATAGAATTTTCTACTAATTTGTATTGATTATAGAATTACATTAAATTTATAAACTTCATAAAATTATTCTTACTCCACCTTGTTCCTATTTTTTCCAGTTTTTAAAAATTCATTCGAATCCTTTCGAACAGTTTTCTAAGGAGTTTATCTTAGTAAGTCCTTGTAATTTGTTTATTAGATTAAATTAAATATATTTATTCAGTTGCATTATCCGTATTTTAGACTTTTCTAATTCTGGTTTTGCCTTAAAATAATGTCATCATTAAAAACAGAAAATGTTATAAATATTTAACGTAGGCCTAATATCTTTACTTAAAAGTTTCACTCGTTTTACGGAAAGATATATTATTTCCACAATAAGTATGGCACACAAAAACTCTGATGCAATATTCATTAACTTAAAACAGACTGGCTGCTCGCTTTACAAAGTCATGAAATCTCCATTAGGATATCAATATGAAATCGAAATAAATCATTTGAAATATCTGAAATTAAAAATTAATAAGGTTAATTTAACTAAGTTAAATTTATTGGCTGAAAAAAACTGATGAATAAACCAAAAGCGAGTGCATCAGATCAGTTTGATAAATATCTGTTGGGAAACTGTAACTGGAGAATCGATTTCTTTTATATCGTCGTGGTACAGACTTTTCAATCTATTCATTCTCTACTATTTGACGATTAAAAACCAAGATATTTTTATGATGGTTGAACGTGAACTAACGTTCAAAGTATTTTTCGCCTTCATTGTCATCGGAAATCTTATGTATCTTTTGTAAAGCATAAGTAAATGAGATAAATAAAAATCTTCACTAAAAGTTTTCATTGAAAATCCATTCTATAAAATATCCATGACCGAGCTTTGTTTTCAAAATAACTCAGATTGGCTCTTTTGTGTTAATCGCATTGATTTTGTTTATCATAATAATGAAAATACGTACAGCGTGCGCAATGTGCTATAGTATATGAAGTTTATTTAGAATTCTTCAAAGTAAAATATTAAAGGAAAGATAAGAGGCCTTCAATAAAGCCTTGCAAAACTTAACATTCTTCTTTTACAATGTATAAACTTCTGCCGTTCAAGCTCGTTCAATTTTCAACTCTAATTCCAACAAAGCTGTTTTTATAACTTCACGTTCTATCAATAAAACGACCTTTCAATCATCAAACACAACGAAACAGAATTTTTATTTCCTCGAACTCGACCACAAACGTCAAAATCAGCTTTGCAATTCCACCCAGCAATTGTCCCTATCTCCTCATCGCCAGCACTCCGTCCATCCGCAGCCGCACACTAGCCATTAATTCAGCCAAATAGAAATAAATCCGCACTCGCACTTAATTCCGCTTATTAAGCCACTCTCGCACTATCCATAAATAACCTGCGGACTCCCCGATTTCCACAGCCGGAAATCCCCATACGCTCCCGCAAGCTCGTTATTTTTCCAGCTCCATCCACATAGCCACATTCCAATCCCTCTCCTCCTAACTACACGCGTCAACGATTCCGTCACCAGCATCTATACAACCCAAGCGCTCTCACACGCTTAGCCGTCAAACTATAGCCGCGATAGGTCGCGGGGGTTATCTTAGTGTAAATTAACTCGTAAAGCCAGATAGCTTCTGGCGGGCTCTCGAAAGTCAGTCAGTCTCCCGTCTGATCGCGCGGACCTGCAGATGCCTTCGGCACGCTCAGCTCCGAAATATGCCCAGGGCTCTATCGCTGGCTATTCTCTGCGCGCTCCTCACTCTGCTCCTGTTGTCGTCGAGGGTCAGTTCTGAGCTGTGGGAGCCGCCGCTGGAGTCCGGCTCGTCCATCGAGGTGCGGGTGGAGAGCAGTATTATAACGGCGCCGCGACGCCAGCGCGTCGGCGGCTGCAAGCGCGGCCAGCTTCTAGATCGACGCGGCAAGTGCAGAACGCCTTATTAAGTAAGCCCGAGTTTTTTATCGGGATTGATAAGGTTTTGGATAAGCGATGTGATAAAGCACATAGTTCGGTGTCGAGATTATCGCTCGGACTCCTAGAAAGAGCTTAAGCGTCGTCCTGCAACCACGCTTTGTGACGTGCTTGCGAAATTGAAGATAGTGTACAGAGAGAGATTAGAGAAAGACAACCCGCGTGTGCCTTTTTAATTTGCGCCTGAACACTTATCGCACCTAGCTACGCAGTACATAGCCTCCAGTCTTACCTACAACGCAATGAGGCGACACTCGCTGCTGCTGCTACTGCTCATCCTGCTGACTCTATCAACCCTCCTGGCAGCGTCTGACGTAAACACCGAGCGGACGCCGCCCGTAAGATTCATCCCGTTCGCCAAGGAGGAGAGCAGCAACAGCGTGAAGACGGGCATGATCATCAACGTGCCGACGCGCTGCCCGGCCAACATGCAGAAGGTCGGCAGTCGCTGCCGCACCGTCTATTGACAGAGGTGAGTCTGTATGTCTGTGACGCGCGCGCGCCTCACGCTGACGACGCTTTCATGAGCTCGGATTGAAGTTTGATTGAGACGGCTCTTGTGCGCAGTTGACGTGCGAAGAGGGGGGGGAGAAGGATACGCCGGAGATCGTTTGATTGTGCTTATACTGGGAATTGCTTCATTGTGCGTGTTCTTTTTTTGCCGGCGGATTTTTATGGCTCGATGGAATTTCTGGAAAGCTGAATTATGTAACGGGAATTCCGATTGTCTTATCGTTACTTTAATCGCTCTTCTTTTATCTCGTGCGCAAACGTTTTTAATATCCGAGCTATTTTTAATAATATTCAAAGACGTAATTTCATTGTCCGTAGGAGAGAGAGAGCCTCGGTTATTTTATTATCTGCGCAAAGGCGCATAGCTGGAGATACGCGCAGAGCACCTGGAGTATACGGCATTGTTTTTTAAAGCGATAAAAACGGCACGTTTGAAAGAAAACTTTGGCCCGGTTTAGCCTCGGGAAAAACGCGGCCAAAGTCCACGGGACTAAGCGAATGGAGAGAAAGTATGTTTACGCGCTTATTAAACTAGTGGTAATAGGCGGAACTATTCGGGCGCGCGCGTGCCCGGCTGCACGTGCTAACTTTTCTGCATCGTTTCGTCAACTTTGACGTGTCTCCGAGGTAGTATTTGTTTTTTTGTTTTTTTTTTAAGGTGAGAGTTTTGTTTGGATTAAATGTGCATTTCTCTTTGCGGTTTATTTAGTTTTTATTATCTCTGATTTATCAGATTAATTATTCGCGGGTTATTGAATTTCCATTAAATTCACCGTTTATTTTTATATTATTAAATAACTCTGACAAGAATTTTAAGTGAAAATTCATCCGCTAGTCGAAATCAGTAAAAAAAAAAATTAAACCGTGTCAAATTCCCAAAACCAATCAGCACCCATAAAAAAGAAACTATAAATCCCAACACCTCAGACAAAACCCACCTCCCCCTAAAACCCCCCACATCACTCTCCAATTAATTTTTCACTCCCCCGGCTCTGCCAACCTCTCCATAAAGCCATCCAGCGCACGCATCGCGCATAAAAAGCCCAGCCTGTCGGCCCAGCATCGATCAGTCCCACTCTCCCTCTGTAGCCGAAATTATTAAAACACACCGGCCATAACTCGAAATTATTTATCGCTCTGTCTCTCCAGCAACGCTTCTACGCACGCGGCGCGTCCCGCGCCTGCACATATACATATATCCCAGCATTACGCAGGCAGCTATAGTGGAACGTCGCGCGCGTGACGGCCGCGTCGTTTAAGCACTGCGCGTGCGACGAATCGATAGGCCGATATACGGCATTATCGCATTACGCGCGAGCGGAGCCTGATTTATGCCGGAGATAGGCAGATAGACGTCTCCATCCGCGCCTCCCGTTTCGTGTCCTCTCTATACTCTACGCTCTTCCGAAGCGCTTCATATAGAAAATTAATGCGCGCCGATATATACGCGCCTTATTTCAGCCCCGGCGATTCAGCAATTTTTCCGAAAATCCCAGACGAGGATCAGCGCGCGCTGAAAAGGCCGTTATAAAGAAGAGTGCGGGGGTGGAGGAGAAATGCGCGGGATAAACTGCCGGGGATATAGAGCGTATATAGACACACTTGCGGACTTTTCGGAGAGAGGCGCGATGATGCCGCGGGGAAAATGTATTCAGCGGCTCGGGTAAACGCGCTTTTCTATAGATCAGCGCGCGGAGCCGAGCGCGAACTGATTTTCCGGCCGGGATTAACATAAATTAAGGGAGGATTCCAGGGAGGGGGGAAAAAGTTGCTGGCTTGGGATAATGGAGAAGGAGAGAGGAGCAAGAGTGCGGCAATAAATATGAATATGTTTGTGGCCGAGGATAGAGGAGATAGAGAGTTACGGGCTCGTTATCGGCGTTTCAGATTTTCGCTGTCTGTTGGCGTGGATTTGAGGATTTTATAGTGGAAACGCGAGTAAACAAGACGGTGATAGAAATAGATAAACGTAGAAGCGCGCTGAGACGTGATTGAACTTGCTCTGGATTATTTATCTCTAATTGACTCGAGATTGGCGCTTCGCTTCATTGTTTTATCGATTTTGGAAGTACACTTTGAGGAGAGGAAAACGTATCGCTCGGCCGATCCGTTTTCGAAGTAAAGCCGCGCGTTTTTGCCGTCCAAGTCGAATGCAAAAAAATGTAAATTCGAGCCCCGGGAGTTTTCCAGGTCGGCAACTTTTAATCTGGAATCAAACTTGGGAGGGAGAAAAAGAAGACGGCACCACGTGGCGGACGTTTTGAAAATATACAACTATCAAAGTTTTATTAAGTTTATTAGGTTGCTGAAAAATACGGCGCGACACGTTTTTTCGCGGTTAAAACTAGGCTGAAGTTTGCTTTTTTGAGTATCGATGAGGAGAAAATTTTTTTCAGCCCAGCACTTCGCGAGCGCGGGGCGTTATTTTTATTTTTAAACTGTATAAATAAATCGCTCCACTTCTTTTATTTGCATTTTCCACACGCTCTCGCGTTTTATGAATAATAAAGTTCAAGATGAATTGTTTTCACCTCGAATTACGCATGTAAAATCATTGCTGCAAATAATTGTCAGCTCGTGCAATATTTAATGTTTACTCTTCGCGCTTTAAAAAAAAAAAAAAAAATACTGCCATATTAATTATCGCAGCTGCAACCTCTTCCTGCTGCTATTTATAAAATAAATTAATAATTTTCCTTGTTTGTCTGCTTATTTATCTTCCGGGCCAATTACAAATCACGAAGCATAAATAACAAAAAAAAAACTCAACAATCACGTCACCCTGCATTATAATCAACTATACCTACACCCAAACTTTACAACAACACCGATCCGTCCCTCATTCTTTCACCATCAACCCACCCCAAAACCCTCTCTTAAACTGCCCACATACCCCAAACCTCACCACCCCCGCAAAAAAATCTCAAAGCCCGCTTACTCATCAGTCCCCTCCACCTAAAAAAAAAAAAGCCTGCGACTACATCACACGGCCCTTAATTAGGCACTTAACGCTCGGCGCGCGCAGCGATCCGTCTTTTCCCTCTCTCGGCCCTTTTATCTTTGCAAACACGCCCGGGGATATGTGCGCGCCTTTCGAACTCGCCGGCCGCGTCACACATAGCCCATAGTCCCCGCTTGTGTGTGCATAAACTGCCGGGGCGACACTCGATGAATACGCGGAGATAAGCGAGCCGCTCGCCCCGGGCCTGATAGCTCGGGCTGCATATAGCTTCGGCTGAATTAATTTGCGGTGCGAGACAACAAATTGACGATGATTTTTATTGGGGACGCTGGCTTTGATGGATATGCGGGGGTGGACGAGGGGCGCTTCTTACTTTGATCGAGTGCGTGGGGATAGTTTACGGGGAATGATTGTTTAATTTGGGTAAGGAAAGGTGGTCGGGGCGCGATGAAAGCCGAATCAATGGCAATTTAATTTCTGACGCGGTGGTGGCGATCGATCGCTGATTATCTTGCCGAGCGGCTAAAGGCGATGTAATACACCGGCAAATCGATCGCTCAATGATTAACCCCGGCGCGATTGGCCAGGTGAATTGTGCCCGCTGAAAATTCGGAATAATTTAGCGGCACGAGCTTGAAAGGGCGCTCTGTTAAATTTCCATATCTCTTGCCGCGAGGTGATAATAATACTCGAAAAAGGGACATTTAGATTCATATCGCGGCCGATGCATAATTTACCCGCTAATGGAATAAATGCTCTCAATGAGTGCTCTTAAAGTGATACGTCACTTTTCCGAGCGCTGCTTTGTAGCCGCATCGGCTCTTTCTTGTGAAAAATATCGAAATCAAGGCATATTTTCTGTTACAGATTGCGCCGAGCCGTAATGGATGAATTAAGTGCGCGCCGGCGCGCCTGCACCGAGGCCACCTGGGGGATATATCCGACATTCCATCGGCCGATGCCGGTTATTTATTCATAAGATTCTTTTTGTGAGATTAAACGCAAGTGGCGTGGACTGTTATTATAGCGCGCCTACCTGATAAGTGATTGTTAAGTAATAAATTTATAAATGTTTGATATAATAAAGCTTGTACATACTGTATCTGGATGGTTTTACTCTAATGACCCGCTGCATTCTCGACAATAATCCCAACAAAGTCGAAAAAAAAGCTTTAGAAACAAGCTTTCCCAACGCTACAATGAATTCACCGACGAGCAAAGAAAACCACGCCGGCAATCAAAAGTAGACTCTTGAATCGAAAAAAGAGGGGAAGAAGACATGCAAGGGATGCAAGAGGAGCGTAAAAAACATTTAATCGCCGGCGACATAATTTTCCCTCTAATTTTTCCTTAATTTTTTCAATACCGCTTCTCGCGCCGCTCGCCGCGCGGAGGCGCTCCTTTGTTCCTCGCGCCTCGCGCACCGAATCATGATTAACGTCCGACCCAGTTTGTTTTTCTAGGTTAACTAAAAGCAAACCCTTGCATTTTTCTAGATAAAGAGGCGTGATGAGGACTATTGGAAAAATATTCGCCTTTCCGCAGCGCGCAGCCGCTCTTCTCGAGGTTTGCATGAGAATGCCTTATTAAAATTCATGAAAATTTCTTTTTAATAAAAACCCATGCCACGCTCGCGCGGGTGTATATACTTTGTACGAATCGCGCGATCGAATCGATGTACTCCCGCAGCCGGCTGAGGTAAAAATCTCGCTGACGCGTTTCGAGAAAGTCATTGCACGCGCCTGGTATTTGTGTATGTATGGAAAAAAGCCCGGGAATTACAAGCCGGTCATTGTGTTCTTGGCTATTTGTGGATTTTCTCGTGAATGTTAATGACGCGGCTTTTGGTTTATTTAAGGCGTGAGTCTGCGATATTGCAAATGCGGGGGCGTGTGTAGGGATTATTTTGCGCTCGGGAGGATGAATATTGTTGAATTATGAAGTGATATGTTGGAAGTTGGAAGTTTAAACGATGAGAGGGATTTTGGTATATTTTGTGGGAGTATTAAAATTAAAGCGAGGCGCGAGTTAATCGCGGAGGTGGTAATTTGAAAAAATTTTTAAAAAGCGCTTTTGCTTCGATGTAGCTGAAGTTCGCGGTGAAATTAGGTTTTCCCATTTTTACTCTATCGCCGAGTAAGCTGCATAATTGTAAGGAGACGTTGATGCCATTATAACGCTGCACACGCCTGCACTCGATAATGAGCGCAGTAAATTAATTCAGTAATGACTGTCTGTTATCGGCTTTTTCGCAACTTTCTTTCATGGTTATATTTTTGCAAGCTAATGCATCTGTAACTAATGCTTGCAAAAAGAAAGGAAAAAAATTCGTTCGTCAACTCAGCACTACTGATATAGTATTACTACTTAGGGGAGGGTGGGGGAAATTATGAAGGGGCAAACTCGGGCATATTTAGTATCATTCATATTTAATACGTTTTATTGATAGAGTTGTTGATTAGCTCAATTGAAAGTGTAAATGTTCTTTACGTAAGGTACCCAAGCCAATTAAAGCAATGGCTTACACTAATCTATTTCTAATCGAACACTATTCAAATTATAAAAATAATTATATGTGAAAATAGATTAAATAAAGAAGATTTTGATGCCCCTGGGCTCAACTAGAAAAAATCATGCATATAAATATATGCATATAAATATATGCATTGATTTTTTTTAGTTGAGAGACATTTTTATTTAAAGATAATTACAAACTTCATTTACCCCGAGACAAAGTTGTAGAGCAAGTCTGTAAACTGTTATAAGTTTTACAATATTTTTAATATGTTTATTAGAAAATTAAAATCAAGTC
>UELX01004418.1:0-17950 GCA_900480035.1 Eupelmus urozonus
AACTATACAATTTTTGGTATCGTTTACTAGAAAAAAAATAAGTAGTATCAGAATTTTTAATTAGTTAGGAGTGATTACTGTAATAAAAAAATATTGTAAGCTCACTTGATACTTTTGTGTAGAATATACTTTAAAAAATATTAACGTCACTCTTTTTTCTAGTACAGCTTACTATAATTAACGTAAGTGCAACTATATTTATTATTATTCTGTTAACATACGTAAATTGTTCTAATAACAAACAAACGGTACAATTATAACGATAATTCTAGTATTTATTGCTAAAATTTTTTTTACTAGAGATTCTAGTTTTTCTAACACAGAGGATTTTTCTCAGTGTAACAAAATAAATGATCAACTCTGCTTTGGAAAAAATTATGATAATGTAGACTATTAATATCTATAATTAAGTGAGAAATTCTGTAAAAATAAATTAATTGTTTATACACAAATTTCTGAAATAAACTAAAAATAAATTCGATGATTTTTTTATATCAGCGTTAGAAGACTCTTTAAAATTTGAATTGGCATAAATTTGACCTTAAAGAGCTCACAAGAGAGATGCTATTACTACTTTGTAGTTTGTCTAATAGCGGTATAGTGTGATACAGATCTCAATATTAGTATGGAGCGATAGCAGATCTAATATAGTATTTTAAAAGTTTAAAATTTTGTTTTCAGAAAATTTACAGTTGTTATCTTTATTGCTTAAAAGACCTAAACCGATAATCGATGTTGTACATTCATTAATAGAAGCAAACAAATGAAATATATTGTTAAAACTCGAAAGCTAAATGTAACTAACAAACGTATTTTTTAAACTAGTAAAATTAATTACAAAAATTATTTATTAATTATTAGAAAGATGTGGTTTATTCATCTTATTTTGATTTCATTTTACTGTAATAATAACCCAGTTTTCTCCATACAACCTAATTGTTTTGATTATTTCAAACATCATGTAGTGAACATCATAAATCCTTATCATTTAATAATTTTTATAAATAACACACAAACCATTTTTCTACCTAAAACAGATATAATTCTTCAAGAAATATTCGAACATATTCCAATATTCATCAGAGCCGATAATTTTTTTACTGACCCTCTAAACATTAATGCAAATCCGTTTGTACCAAGTCTCATCAATTCTCAGACAATATTTTTATGTATGTTCGTATTAGACAGTAGAATTAATATTTTATTTGAAAAGATGCATAATGTCATTGATCATTTTGCTTACTCAGATTCAAAACAAAAAAGACCAAAAATTTTATTAATTTTTATGAATCATGACTTTTTGAGTACAGCTGTTGAAACTTTATTTAAATATGCTTGGTCTAGAAAATTCTTAGACTTTTCAATATTAGCATGGAACGATAGCAAATGTATTCTTAGATATTATAACCCGTTCTATGACAAAATTTTTCAAGAGCCTTTTGATTTAAGCGTAAATTTATTCCCAAATAAATTGGGTGACGCAAACAAATACCTTGTAAACGTAGCAGTAATTAGTAATAATGATAATTCTATTATTATTCGAAACCCAGAAGGACGAATCGTAGATATTGAAATCAGAAATTTTAATATAACTTCTATGGTCCTCAAAATTATGAACTTATCTTTAAAATTTATTGAAGTTGGCATAAATATGACTTTTCGTAATGGAGTATTAGATTTAATGAAAAAATTAAGTACAAATGAAGTGAATCTATATGTTGGACAAATTTCCTTCTTGCCATTTAATTTTAAAGTAATAGAAATTGATACAGGGGATATTTGTCAAAATGTAATTGCTGTGGTTCCAAATAAGACTATTACCATTTTAGATTTTCCTAGAAATGTTTTTATTTATTTGTGTTTATTGCCATTAATAATTGTGTTAATTTTTAAAATACTAATGATTTTTAAGATTCAACATGAAAATTGTTCAATATTTAATGTTTTTAAAACTCTTATCAGAATACCAATGTTAAGATTATCCAACAAAATGTCGGATAGAATATTATTTATAAGTATTATTCTAGTCTCACAGGTTTATATCTCTGACTTCTATTCAATTTTTCTTCATTTGAAATTAATAAGTCAGGAAAATGACTTTAATACTTTTAAAAGTATTGATGAATCTGGTTTAAAATTATATATTAACAAACAACTGTTTGAATTTGCATTTGTTCAAGGAGGTCAGCACGTTCAAAATATGAAATTAAAGACAGAAAAACTAAACGATATGCTGCCTTGCTTACAAGATTTGGCTGGGAATGTTCGACATATTTGTTTAATAACAGAATCATATTATTCTTTTCTTAAAAGAGCTATATTCTCTAATGTAAGCTCATTTAAAGTGGCTAAGCCTACATTTGGCTGTATAAGATTGAAATATTTTTTTGAAAAAAATTCTCCATATGCTGAAAAATTTAAAAAGATTTATAACATGATATATGAATCTGGAATAATTCATGCAGCAAAGTTTAAAAGTAAAGTTGGACAAGTAATGCTAAAAAACAACAATAACATGGACAATATGAGAAATATATCTGCATTGCAAATTATTTTTATTTTGTTTTTGGGGTACACAGTGTCACTCGTTATGTTTGTTATTGAATGTAAATTAATATCAACAATAATAATACAATACAGTATCAATACAAAAAAATTTTAATTTTCTAAAAAGATCATTAGATTGTATTTTTCAAGAGAATTCTTAATGTTACTGAAATACGTTTTTGAGATTTACCGTTAAACATTTCGTTTAAAATAACGGAGTTAGCTATCAAGAAGGTTGCAAACGATCTCAGAGGCGCAGAGTCTGCTATTCGATGAAAGGCGAGAGCCCGGAGTGTTTATTGTACTGCATATCAGCAACACCCAGAATTTTGGTTAATTCATTGTAAAGTTTTGAGTTTTATCAAATCGCTTTTGAAACATATTTAAAAGTGTTGGAATTTCAAATTATGGGATTTTAAAAAACATCTGTATAGATGTGCATGCGTGTGCGTGCGTTCATGTGTATGTGTGGGTGTATGTGAGTATGTGTGCGTGTGCGTACGTGCGTACCTATGCGTGTGTGTGTGTGCGCGCTCGCGCGCGTGTGTGTGTGTGTGTGTACGTGTGTGTACGTGTGTGTGTATGAATGTACCTACTTGATTTCGATAACTATCTTCCCACTTTAAATTGGAAAAGTATAATCTTGCTTCAGTTTGCGAATTCGGGAAAAATCCATTTTTCCAAAAGCGATTAAAAAGCGTAAAAATACCTAAATTTTCAAAAAACTTTTTTGCATTAGCTATAGTTTTTTATGTGGTTTGAACATAAAAATTGTTTTTTAAACAACGTTTATAACTCCCAAAATAAATGATGAACTGCTTTGGAAAAAATCATGATTATGTATAAGAATATCAATATTTATAATAAAATGAAAATTTCTATAATATAAGTGAAAAAGTATGTATTATATGTCTAACGATTACGCGAATAAAGAGGACTAAATTAAATTTATACATAATTGTAAAATTGAATTTATTGTCGCAAACTTCTGAAATTAATTAAAAATAAATTCGTTTATTTGGTATACATCAGTGGTTTGATAGCGACCATGACGCCCAGCTCAGGTTTCAGCTTCTAATCTTAGAAGAATAGACGGATCAATTAGAAAAAGTTTAAATAAATTAAAAAATTTGAATTTTTTGCAGCTGTTTTTTCTGCGGACTTCCTGGGTTTTTCCTTTCCTCGTCGAAATACAAAAAAAAACATATGATATAGTGTGATGCAGATCTCAATATTAGCATGGAGCGATAGCAGAACTAATAACATTTTAAAAGTTTTAAATTTTGTTTTCAAAAAATTTACAGTTGTTATCTTTATTGCTTAAAAGATCCAAACCGATAATTTATACATATTGATTAATATAAGCGAATAAATAAAACAAATGGCTAATACCTTAGGAAGCTAAAAGTAGCTAACTGACGTATTTTTTAAACCAGGAAAATTAATTACGAAAATTATTTATTAATTATTCGAAATATGTGGTTTATTAATCTTATTTTAATCTCATTTTATATTAATAATAACCAAGTTTTCTCGGTACGACCTAATTGTTTTGATTACCTGAAACATCATTTAGTGAACATTATAAACCCGTATCGTTTAATAATTTATATAAATAATACACAAGCCATTTTTCTACCTAAAACAGATATAATTCTTCAAGAAATATTTCAACATATTCCACTAATCATCAGAGCCGATAATTTTTTTACTGACCCTTTTAATGTTAATTCAAATTTATTTTCACCAGGTCTCGTCAATTCTCAGACAATTTATTTATATATGTTCGTATTAAACAGTGAAATTAATACTTTATTTCAAAAGATGCATAATGTCATTGATCATTTTGCTCACTCAGATCCAAAACAAAAAAGACCAAAAATTTTATTAATTTTTATGAATTATGACTTTTTGAGTTCAGTTGTTGAAACTTCATTTAAATATGCTTGGTCTAGAAATTTCTTAGACTTTTCAATATTAGCATGGAACGATAGCAATTGTATTCTTGGATATTACAATCCGTTCTATGACGAAATTTTTCAAGAGCCTTTTGATTTAAGCGTAAATTTATTCCCAAATAAATTGGGCGACGTCAACAAATATAATGTAAATGTAGCAATATTCAGTAAAACTTTAAATTCTATTATTCGGAATCCAGAAGGACGAATCGTTGACGTTCAGAACAGGAATTTTAATATAACTTTTATGGTCCTCGAAATTATGAACGTATCTTTGAAATTTATTGAAGTTGGTATAAACATGACTTTTAATGATGGAGTAATAGATTTAATGGAAAAATTAAGTATAAATGAAGTGAGTCTATTTGCTGGGCAAAGTTCCGTCTTGGGGTTTGATTTAAAAGTAATAGAAATTGATACGGGAGATACTTGTCAAAATATAATAACTGTGGTTCCAAATGAAACTATTGCCATTATAGATTTTCCTGAAAACGTTTTTATTTATTTGTGTTTAATGCCATTAATAATTGTGTTAATTTTTAAATTACTAATGATTTTAAGGATTCAGCAAGAAAATCATTCAATATTTAATGTTTTTAAAACTCTTTTCGGAATACCAATGTTAATATTATCCAAAAAAATGCCGGATAGAATATTATTCGTGAGTATTTTTCTAGTCTCACAGGTTTATATTTCTGACTTTTATTCAATTTTTCTCAATTTGAAATTCATAAGTCAGGAAGATGACTTTAATACTTTTAAAAGTATTGATGAATCAGGCTTAAAATTATATATTCACAAACACATGTTTGACATTGCATTTGTTCAAGAAGATCGGCATTTTAAAAACATAAAATTCAAGACCGAAAAACTAACCGAAATCCTCCCGTGCTTACAGGGCTTAGCTAGGAATATTCGACATATTTGCTTAATAACGGAATCATATTATTCTTTTCTTCAAAGAGCTATATTCTCTAATGTAAGCTCATTTAAAGTGGCTAAGCCTACATTTGGTTGTGTAAGATGGAAATTTTTTTTTGAAAAAAATTCTCCATATGCTGAAGAATTTCAAAAAATTTATCTCATGATATATGAATCTGGAATAATTCATGCAGCAAAGTTTCAAAGTAAAGTTGGACAAGTCTTAGTCGAAAATAATAATATCATGGACAATATGAGAAATATATCTGCATTGCAGCTTATTTTTATTTTGTTATTGGGATATACAGTGTCACTTGTTATGTTTTTTATTAAATATAAATTAATATCAATAATTAATAAAATTTTGTAAAAAGATCATTAGGTTGAGTTTTTTTAAAAAGTTACTAATGTTAATAAAATTCGTTCAATAAAAAACGAATAGAAAAAAAAATGAAACCACTCTTGATTTTTGGGGTTTGCTATTGAACATTTCGCTTTAGCGCCAAAATAAAAGAAGTCGTTAACAAGAAGGTTGCAAACGATCTTAGGGGAGGAGATTCTGCTATTTGATGAAAGACAAGAGCCCGGAGTGTCTTTATAATGAACTGCTTATAAGCAATACTCACAGTTTTGATTAATTTATTACGGCAGTGCGTGGATTTTATGTTTCTCTTGTAGATAGAGAAAGCAATAGAAATTGAGCACCAGTGTTACAGAAAATCACTTTTGACGTAGTAAAAAACGATTAAAATTTTCGAATAAAATAAATAATACATGTTCATTATTTGCACTTTTTGCGAATGTGGAGAATAAGAGAATATATAAAGGACAAATTCAAGTTTTAAAACTGCACAAACTTTAAGAAACTATAACAAGTCTATCTGATAATAATTTAATATATGCATAATAAAATTTTAAAAACTGCTGCCACATCATTGGCACGCAGCTTCCTCAAGATTAAGTTATTGTTTTTATATGTATATTATAGAATTTTAATATTAAATATGTTTAAGTATATTGCTTCCTTATAGAGGAAGCTTTTTAATAGTCAAATTTTGAGTTTCCTCAAATCGCTTTAGAAACCTGTATATCATTCAAAGTTGAGGATTATACAATGTATGTTATTTGAATAAAAAATTACATAAATTAAAAATTTGATTTTTTATTTGTTTTTCTTGCATGAATAAGGGCTTTTTTCATTCGCGTCTAAAAAAAATTTCTATGCTACTTTCAAATTTAATTAATATTCAATTGTTAAACATAAAGAAAAAATAAAACATTTTTTTAAGCAACAAAATTTTCCTTTTTACGATTTTTGTCTGAGATTATACAGCAAATACTATATACGCTATACTACTTAAGTAGTTGAGGGCGCGCGATCGTCAGCCCCCTTTGGATATGTGGGCCGTAAAGTGGAACGCCATTGATCTGCCTGATAACAATGTTGCCTTTCTTATACGGTTACGTCTATGTACTGCCTTTTTTCTTTTCTATGAGGAAAGTGTACTTATAGTCGACTTGGAAGTAGCCATGAATTAACTGAGATTTTACCGAGAATATATATTTATAGGCTACTGTGCTCTTTTCTTTGTATTGTTAGTAACTAAAATTACTTCCTGGATTTTACAGCAACTAATACTTAGTTAGAATATTTAAAATCTAGTTAACATAACGAAAAAAGAAAATGCATGTATAATTGTTTTTAGGAAATTTTATTATCTTAGTCAAGTTTGAATTAAATGTATCTGTTCTATACACTAAAGCTTTCGTGTTATACTGCTATGACATTTGAGTATAGGTAAGCAAAAGTAAATAAAATATTAAATAAATTTATAATTAATTATTGGTATACAGATTGACCTCGATTACTCAACAAATATATCATGAATTTTTGTTAAAGATTTCATAGCATAAATAATTGGTGGAACGATCTAACGACGACAGTCACCAGTAATTTACATCGATTCCGGCATAGATAACTAATAGAATCGTGTCATTGACTCGACCGGTCTTTAGAGCTATGACATGTCACGTAGCTACCCATATGTGTTGACTATATCATCTCTAGTGATATTTATTATAAATATTCTCCTTTAAAGCTGGTAAAACATGTAGAATCATAGAGTCAAATTTTTGAATTAACACAGTTTTTAATTATTCATTTATAAATGTTTTCAAATACAAACAGCATAAAAGAAAATCAAATACAAAAGTGTACATCCATCTCGAATTCTTAAATTGCTAAATTCGTAATACTTCAATTACGTAACTGAATTTTTTTATAAAAATGCTTATTTTTCATACTCGGCTCGTAACAATCATGACTCTTTAAAAAATGTTAGTATTGTTTTTTATCTAGCAATCTTTTTGTTCGTCTAATTTTAATCACGTTAGGTGCTTATTTTGCAGTCCTTACTTCATTCGTATGATCGTCATGGAAAAATTCGTATTACAATAATTTGAACAATAATGCATGTGCTGAAAAATGATATTACGTTGCAACGAGTTCAACTAACCGCATCGGATTTACTTGCGGTTTGCGTGCCGAGCAACAGTTAAATTACTATGTTTTGCATCTTTTAAGTCCATCATAAGGAGCCAGAGTAATTAATATTCTTCCTGCTTGACTTGAAACTTGTTTACTACGTTGTACAAATTTGCAAAAAAATATTCAAAAAGATATGCTGTTTTGTATTAGGTTTGAAATTAGTAGTATTGAAGACGTATAATTATAATTATGGGGAAAAGAGAGATGGTGAAATTTTACTTGTGTTTCATTTAAGTTTGTAAAGAGTTTGATGAATATATTTGAAAATTGAAATAAGTATTTGAAAACATTATTAAAATATACACTTGAAATTTTAAAGGGTGGTCCAATAAAGTTAGTCAACTACAATTTATTTTATAGTGCAGTGTAGGAATAGCAGTCGATATCTTTCCTAAATTTCTCCATAAACAAACCAATTTTTTAAGACCCACCCGAAAATCTTACTTAAATTTCCTTCTCGAAACCTCCAAACGGAAAAGAGCACACTACAATCCCTCTTTACAACCCGCATAGCGCCCCTAAACCCCCACCACCAACCAGCGTATAAAAGACCAGCCTTAACGACCTCCCCGTCCCACTTAATCCCTTCTTCCCGGCAGCCCTTAATTACCCCTTATCGCGTGCGCGCTGGCCGTATGCAGACATAAATCCATTCCCGTCACGCGACTGACCGCAGGCGTCGTTTTGATCCTTGTCGGTTCGCAGGGGAGCGAGGACCATAAGCTGCAGCAGCAACAGCAGCAGCAGTTGAGATCGAGCGGCCACAGGTGTTCACGCAACCGCCAGAGGCGGCCCTGCTGTTGCGAGGAGCGCGAGGGCGAGACGACTTCTGGCTACGCGAGCGACAATTTCGACGGGCCAGGCCAGCAGCAGCAGCAGGTACAGCAGCAGGTGGTCGTGCTGCCCTGTCATGGTGAGGATTTTCTGATTTTCTGAGGTGTAGATTTTTTTGCTTACAAGGAGAATACCCGACTTCTGTAAGATTTTGGCAGGATTATAACAGCTTGAATGAAAAACCATAGTTTTGAGCCTCGCTTTGAGTTTCGTGGACCATATTGAGGACTCTAGAGCTCATTCCAACATGTGCCTACAACATATTTTTTTTTTATTAAAAAACTGTTTTGGAAAGTTCACTAAAATTCCTAGGTGGAGGTAGAGTATTGTCCTTGTAAGTTATATAAATTTCATACGAGCGTTAGATTAAAGATAGAAGTTTGAATATAAGTCCAACAATAAGTAATGACTATGAATTTTTTTCCTTTTAACGGGTCACTTCTGATGTGATGCACTTATCTAATTATTATTTTAATTCGTTTCTGAGAAAATTTGTTACCAATAGAAAAATAACACTTAGTCATTTTCTCCAATTATTTTAACTGTAATGTCACTGTCATGTAAGCTATAGACCCAGAGCATGTAACTAAAACGCATTCCTTTACACGCAAGCATTTTCATCAGAATATTGATATTTTAATAAATTTAGCAATTAAAAATGAATAATTCAATATCAATATCTCAGACTTACCCATTCCCAAAAGCACTATTCACAACAAACAGAAATGGTAATCTTGAACCAAACCAACTTGACCGAAAATTGATTAAAATCTAAACCCATAATAAAATGACCAAATCTCATCTTACAGTAAACTGCAACAATCCCGACGCAGCGATGGGCGAGCGTACTTGGCAGAATTCTTACTATACGGATGAGAATTCGCTGCCAGCTAGCTCGCGGAACAGGCTGGCCAGCATACGGGGCGGTAGCGAGTTCAATCGGCAGCGATGGGGTAGTGTCTGGGGTCAGGAGATCACGTCCAAGGATCCACCACCGCCGTCCTGGATGGAACGTGGTTTGTCCAGGCTAGATCATAGCTCGCAGGTGTGTTTTTTAATTTTTTACTTATTTTTTTTTTTTTTTTAAGAGAAAGGAATAATAATTAGATTGCCAGAAGCAACAGCTATCTTATAAAAATGATGATACTTTACAATTTTTTATCAAATTTATTTTAATTTGCTTCATCGCAAAACAACATGGCCTTTTTTGCAATAGAACCATCTCAACAGTCAAAAATAACCAAAAAGAAACCTTGTTACTTCCAGGTCCTCGTGATAAACCATGACAGTGCGAGTAGTCCGGACAGTTCGACAACTGGTTCACTTGGTTCAGACACAAACAAGACCTACTTACGCGGCCAAAATCAGCCGATAGATGCAGACATCTTACAAGAGCGCGAGGTTCGCAGACAAAAAGCGCTGGAGCTTCAGACCGCTATAAAACAGCAGCTCGAGGAACGAGATAGGAAAAGGAAAGAGGAGCGCGAAAAAAAGCTGAGAGAGGAGCGTGCGGAGGAGGAAAGGATACAACGAGAACGCGATCTAGAAAAACAAAGGTGAGTACATATAGTTTAATTACTGAGTGCAAAATGGTGACGTTACAGAAGCAGGCGAGGTGATAATGTTTTCTTTGGATTTTCTCTTTAAACCGTGTTTCGAAATATTGGTTTCTTGTTAAGTGCAAGTAATTTACACTCTTTTATTTTCTTTAAAACCTGGTCCTCTAAAATGAAGTATTGTTCTGAATTGGAGTTTCAGTCAAAGTGTTAAGACTCAACGGATTTGCCTTTAATTTGGCTACTCTAATTCTACTATTTCTTATCTTCCCTCTTAAACCTTACTGATTCCCACGTTAAATACATTAATCGAACATTCATGTACAGATTCGAGGAAGAGCAGCGAAGGCTGCGCGAAAAGGAGGCGGCCAAACAGAAGAAGAGCAAAGCAATGCAGGAAATGATAGAGGCAGCCGAACGCCAGGCGAAAGAAGAGAAACGTCAGCGTCGACGCCGTGACGATGACGTTGACGATGAGGAAGTGAGGAGTAAGCCAGATAGTAGCAGCAACGAAACACAGCAGTCAGTTGATAAGGAGACTAAACAAGCAATCAACAGGCGCGAGTCAGCAGCTAATATGGATACAAAGTAATGCGATCTTACTCGTTTTTGGCAATTTCGGGCTCTGTGCTTTTGTTGCGTTCGCGGAAGGTTATTGTGTATATTTGAACTTTTTTTGGCTTATTAAGATAGTTTGTTAGAGGAAAGAGCATGGTGACTGCATTTTGCGGTCATGGGCATTGTTTACTTTGTTGTAGATTTATAAAGGTTTGATTGTACGGCTTGTTGGACGATTTAGAATAAATTGTTATGAGATTAATTTCATGATTGTTGGATGTGCGGTGATGATTCCTGAAAGAAAACTAGAAAACGAAAATAAAAGGTTTAAAAATTCTTTTAAAACTGAAGATCAATGCATTTTAAATATTGGCATATCAAAAGTACTTTATTTCATTATTAATATTCCATATGTTATATTGTAAAAGTGTTATTTAATAACTAACATTAAAGTTATTATTTTATATGTTTTCGAACGACATCAGTAAATGTGTGATATTTAATTTGAAATTATTTTAACGTAACTTGCATCGTGGATTTCTCTACTTTCATCTGACTATATTTCTGCAAAGAACGTACTTAACTGAGGTATGAAGAAATCTTTCTGATTTTGAAAAACCATTACATAAAATAATATCATAATTGCAAAATCAATCTTGTCATTAACTAGCGATTTTATTATATCAGAAAATCATTAATCAAATCATCATCAAAACAATTATCATATACAACGTGGCGTACAATCACCAAGTCTTCATCCAACCATTGTTACTACGAAGCGCTTATGGAAAATATTATTATTTATATATTCTTTACATATAAATTTATTTTTCGACAGATTCGCATTCGACCACTTCATCTTTTATTTTAATATAAACACGCATTGTGCAAAATTATTATTCCCTCAAAGCAAAAATAAAACCAAACTATTATTTCATAATAATCCTCTACAAATCATCTACTAAAATATCTCAACTTAAACAAAAATCGCAGCGAGAGTTCAGCAGATTCAACCGAACCTATCCGGCTACCGGTCAGCCAGGAGGTAGCGATCGTTTTGAGTGGTCGCATCGAGGATCCCGAACTCCTGGGCAAATCCCCCCTAAAGCTCGTGAACCTAGTAGTGAGCCCCTCACCAAGGACGGGAACCGGTCTCAGCCTGAGTGCCCTGCTGGCCGGAGCTAGCGGTAGTCCTGTCATTCTTCAGAGGAGCTCACCCAGGTATGCTGAGAACCGGCTGCTCACACCCAGCAAATATCGGGCTCAGCCCAGCGGACGCGACTGCAGCACTCAGACGGACTGCGAAGCTGAGATCAGCCCGGTGAGTCATAAGATATATTTTATAATAAGTCAATTTCATTTTATTGCGAATAATTGCGCGAGAATCTATTTTCGTTCTACATTTTTTAATATATACTTTCTTATTATTTACATATTATTTGCGTGACTTATTTTGCACCTCCAATTATATTTGGTAGTTTTCTTATTACTATTACTGTTATGGATATATACTTTGTACTATGCTAAAATTGTTTTTATTGTTGATTGAAGGATCATATTGAACAAGTTCAAGAAACAAGGATAAATGAATCAAAAGAACGCAAAGAAGCTGTTAATAATAATCGAAGAGACGAGAAGTAAGATTTATTAACGTATACAACTATTATATATTTCATACTTTTTTTATACTAATGTAAAATGCTGTTTCACTACAAAATGTAACAAAATTTTTCGTTTATTTTAACTTTTACTATTATTTATAATTGCCGGTAACATAAAATTATCTACATGTATGTCTCTATAACTGTACTCAGGTCAACGATCACAGGACCCGCTGATGAGACGACAACGCAGCTAAAATCACTGGGGCGCAATAACAAGTCCCACCACCATCAGGTCCGCACGAGCATAGAGTCACGACCTCGTTGGAATGCAAATCGGTAAAGTTTCGATGTGCCTGCACGTATGAAAAATCGCTAATTTTGTATAGATATCGCGCGGACTGCGAATTCGTTTTTAGTGATAAGAGAATCGTTTAGTCCAGGCACACGCTACCGGACCCAAAGCGAGAAGGACCCCCACTATCAAAGGCGGATGAGACTGAGGAGACGGCAGGTCGAAACTAGCGATGAAGGATCTAGGTACGATAACATTTATATAAAATGATCAAAAGCTATCAAAATAGTCACTTATCTCAAAAGAAGGTGGAAGATTTTCAATCAATAGTATAAGTGTGGTGTGACCTTCAATTTGACCTTGAAAGCTAACAGAAAAATTAAACGTATAGAAGTGCACATAAATGATATGAATAACTCTAAATAGCTGTTAATAACTGGAATAAGTTGTTTGGTTTGAAACTTAAACAACAATTTTTATCAGTTATTGACAGTTATTCTGATTTACTTTTTGTATTAGATAAGGTCATTTTCAAGGTCATTCGTGAGAGTTATTTTTTCGATCTAAAATAAGTCCATCTTGAGATTTAATTGCCACTTTCTGATACTTTGTGGATGTTCTATAAATCCCACAACAAAAATACTCAATCATTTTCATTCGTTTCACAGCGACTTCCGAAGGTCGCCGTCGCCAGGCCGGCGCAAGTACGGCATTAGCAAGGCCAAATCACGCAGCTCTGCAGCAGCGGTTGTACGTCGTAGCAAGTTAGATAGCTACGATGCGGACCTATCGATGGATAGCCTTAATTCGCTAGTGCCCCTGCACACAGATAAGAACGGCAGGATAAACGTTGACAGGCCTGTAAGAGCCATTGCCGAACGAAGTGCCACAAGGGAGCTCTGGGGAGGCGAGAACATACTGACGCATCTTACATCGCTGAGGAACGTAGGTTTACTAGTGATCTATGTATTTATTATTTATCTTTTGTTACGATAATGCTTAAGGTTCAAATTTACAAAAACTGTTAATGGAATCTAGACAAATTAAATTTTATATTTTTTTAAAGAAGTTTGAAACCGGTAAAATTTATCTATTTTTTGGTAGGGTCTTATGATGAAGAAGAGAGAATGGGATCTAGAAGAGTGTCCGATCTCGCCGATAACCGAGCTTTACTGACGACGAGTCAACCACTGGCACAGGAAAATTCGCTCTCCAGACTAAAGAAAAAACAAATACTTCCGATTATAGTTAGCCAATAAAATGACAAAAAATATTACGCAACACCCACGCAAATCGTGCACCGCTTCTAATCTATAGTCATCGCTGTATATATAACATAAATATATCACGTGTAATCGCACATGTGCGAAAATGTATCCGCCAAATTGTAGATAACTGCCAGATTGTGAATCAATATCTAAACAAAACAACGAAAATTAGAAGATGAGGGTCGATTTATCTCGAGTTAGAGTTTTTATAATTACAGACGGAGAGTCAAATAGAAGCTAGACGATGGCGAGCTTCCAATTAGACGATTTGCTCAAGGATGACCGAAAAGATGCGAATCTTATTCCCGATCTGAGCAAGGCAACCTGCAGTTCACAGGAAGAGTTTCGACGACTTATGGAATGCTGCCCTGAATTTAAGATCAAAGTTGAAAAAGTATGCTTACAAAGCTTTTTATTTTTTCTCAGATATTTCTCGTCTTAACTTTGATTATATTTAACTATTTTTCTAATAATTTATCAATCAAAATTTTGCTTTTTTTGTAATTTTTCAAATTATATTTACTCGCTTTTTCTTATAGGTCAAACGAGAAGACATAAAATTGAGAGACAAAGACTTTTCTTGGCGAACGACAAAGAAAGAGCTTCGCGCATTAGGACGGGAATGGAATTACGGCGATCCAATTCCTCCGGACATGAGGGTTCTTAATCTGCAGGAGCTACAACAGGTTGCGATCGATTGGAGGATGCTGACATCTCTGAGACCTAAGCTGAGACAGGATGAAGAAATGTTCTCGCGATTGGTGAGCATAGCTTAGAATATAACTATTAGTTTTGGCAGTGAAAATAGATTTATCATATATGAGGAAGGGTTTAGAACACAAAGTTCACATGTTTTAAAGTTATTTAATTTTAAAAAACAATATGTTATTCCGTCAAAATTCAAGAACGAAAAATTGGCCATGTTAAATCTTAAAAAATATCGAGTTTTCTTTATCAAAAAATTGCAAATGAACCTACTTTTATTTTTTACTCATTTCTCGCGAAGGTGGAGATGGGCAAGCTGCAAGTGAAGACGCAAGCACGCGAGCGCCGCAGCTTCGTCAGTCCGATCCGTCGGGCGAAGAACCGAGCAGGTATAATCGAGAGCAGCGTTCGCATCTGTGGTGACTGCGGCGAAGAATTCTGCGCTGGCGAATCTTGCGGCGATGTCCTTTACGATGCTTTTATACGCGTCACTGTTATACCGCATAGAACGAAGGCTAGGCTCAGCGCCGATGCTGCGGCCATCATCGCTGGAATGGATTCTGGTCAGGGTGCTGGTGAGATAAATATTGTTGATTTTTTGGTGGTATGATGCATGCGCTTTGTTACGATACAAGTTAGCGAGGGAGGGGCATGGTAGATTTTTAGATGTGAGAATGTTATTGGAAAATTGATTTGATGTAAGTTAAATATAGCTGTTTGACGATCGCTCTTTTAAAATAATACAATTTTACCGGTTCCGTTTAGTAATTCCTCTGACTCTGTTGAAAAAAAAAGAAATTAAGTGCGATAATATTTTAGCGAGTGTACAAAAAAAGAAATATATATTCAATAAAATTTCAAACGTGATATATTTTAAAATATATAAATAATTTGATAAATAATTGTATAAATAATTTAATAAATAATTGTATAAATAATTCGATAAATAATTTTATAAATAATTTGATAAATAATTTTATAAATAATTTGATAAATATGCTTTTTAAATTTCAATTATAACAATCTGACCTGCACACTAATAAATCTTATAATAAAACAAAGGAAACATTCAATCTCTTATCTTACTTACAGGCAAATCCGGCAAGAAGAAACGAAAACGTGGCCAAGCAGTCGGTAAGAGTGGTAAGGCAGCGCGTCTTTTGGTGCGCAAGGGAAAATCAACCAGAGGTGGAAAGTCATCAAGTAGCGGAGCAAGAAAAGAGAGCGATCGCAGTGACGATGCTAAGCCCGCTGAGACAGGCCGCAAATTTCGGCGCAAGTGCTCTAAATACCCAACTAAAAAGAGTAGGACTACCGCCGCCTCGCCCAAATAGAAATGCAGGGGTGATAGAATAATGGGGTGTTTTGAACTGAAGGAGCTTGTGAGGAAACTGCGAGTTGTGATGAAGTTGTCATCTGTTAGTACAGCAGATAGAAAAATATACTGAAATTTTTATAAATACTTTTGCTATAAGCGATCTATAGGTGAGCCATAATTTATAATAATACTCGTTTTAAGTTACTATTAATCAATAGCGATTATATTAGCATATACCAATGAAAAGTGCAATCTAGTAGGTGCTAGCTAACATTACTGAAATTAGAAAATAAAATTTTAATGAAAATTTTCCTTTTAATAAATTCAAGAAATTAAATACAGTATAAGATAATTATTGAATTATTATTGAATAATTAAACTGTCCGAATTGTTTATTAACTAAATAATTATTACAGGTATATTAAGTTTTTTAAGTATTATTAATTTCTATTGTGTTTTATAAAGATTTTATAAATTGTTATCCATATAAGTAATAGAAAATTTTTTGTGTGCAATGCTTTTTATACTACAAAAAAAGGTGCATTAAAATTAAAATGGCTTTATTTTACAATTTTATATAACAACTTAGATGTATTAGCTAAATTATAAAGTTGCACTTTTTATAAAAATAAATATAATGCTTGGAAAAATTATTATTAAAACAGATATTAAACTGTAAATTTATTTAGTAAATCTCGTGTAACTAACCTTTATAAAAATTATTTGAAAAATATTTACGATAAAACCAATATCTTATTATATTTCTTATGTATAAAGATAATGTAATAATGTATAAAATAATATTTTCAATTTTGTACAGTCCAAGACTTTTGAAATCATGCTATAAAGTTCTTTTGTACACATATTTGCAATAAATGTATTTCTATCCACATTTACCTAAATCTAAAAAATATCAACTTGTTCCACGTGTCAAATTTAACGTGATTATTATAAAAGTTTAGTTTTATTGTTACGAGACTTTTTGTTGTAAATTATGCTCCATAAAATGTATCGTTTATATAATATTTTCATTTTAATTATAATTATATAATCGTATTATGATTGTTATTAATTAAATATATAGTTTAAAAATTTGTTTGCAATTTTAGAGAATATGTATGCTTCCATATATAATGTAAAAATAAACAGTTTTTTTTTAAATATAGAAAATTCAAAAATAATTTAACTTGATAATAATCTTATGCTTTTAATTTTCCAGTTGGTAAACTTATCTAAAACTTATTCATAAAATGTTACAAAATAGTAATATATTCTAAATTTCTGCACACCATACGCAATTTGTTTTATTTAAAACAAGATCAATTGCAAATCTCTCTCGTAATGACTGAAAAATATAAATGTTGCATACTTTATTAAGAAACTCAGCTTATAAAATAATAAAAATAACTAAAAACTCATTAAAAGTTTAGAAAATGTTTCAATCCGTGTTTTTAATGTCATTTATCATAGAAATTAGATTGTGTATCTCCAAAATTTTTGAAAATATTATTATTATAATGAATCTATTTGGTTAAAAATAATAAATATACAATTGTTTTTATATAAACAAAATTAGTTCATGAGATACACAGATTCGATATCTTCGTAATTCGCACTTATTCTACTTTATTTTTAATATCTAGTTTTAATATTGTTTGTATTTTTAAAATATAAACTTTAGAATATTTCGCAATTTAAATGTTCCTATTAGAACGGAGTTATATCAGTAATTTTACTAAACGATGTATGTTATTAATATGGGTTAAATAGTACATTATGCACCAAGGGAGTAAAGTCGCAAATTATTCCCGAGGGTGGTTTGCTGCCCGAGCGTAGCGAGG
>UELX01004419.1:0-17947 GCA_900480035.1 Eupelmus urozonus
CCCCTCCCCCAACCGCGATCGCGATTAATATTCAACCAAATCGATCTCACCGCCAGCGCATTACAATCCCTAATTGGAGAATCAAGTCGCTGGTCAGCCGAAAAAAAGAGCACCAAAAAAATGGCAACTCGAAGCGAAAAATAAAGGGAAGATGTCACCGAATGGTCTTTGGAAGGAGCTAGAGCGTCGGTGCGGTTATGTGATCCACTGACCTACATTTCTCGGCGGCGGCCCCCCCGCCGTGTGCACGGACTCGTGCACAGGGGGCGCGCGAGCATACAGATTTAGACCAGGCATCCGACGAATCGATAGCACACGCTAGATTTCATAGACGCGGGCTCGACGGCGCAGCGACCGGTGCAGCTGCTTTTTATCTCTCGCTCGCTGTGTGTTGCTGGGCAGTTCTGGGGATGGACGAGGTTTGATGGTGTGGTTAGTGATGCGTGGGAGATGGTTTTGGGTTGATGGGTTTGGAAAAGGGGTTGGTTGGGTCGTTGAGGGGAGTGACCTGGTGGAGGGTGTTAATTTTAATGGCGGGGTGCTGGTCGCGCTGATGCACCGGCGCGTTCGGCTCTAACGATCTTCTTGGTCATCGTATGTTTGATGGCAGTTGATGGATAGTTCGCGCGCGGGTTAATCTGTGTAACGATTCTGGTTTGGGCTTTAGGCGGAGAGGTTGATCATGTTTTTAGTTTGATAATCGCTGTTAGATGCTGAATATTGTTATTTTTATTTTTAACAGCTTGTTTGAATTTCTTGAAAGTTTCTGATTTTAAGAGAATTGATTTTAAATATATTTAATAAAATTCAATAATTAATAATGTATAAACATTTAAATGGAATTTATTAAAAACTAAATAAATAGATTAACGGTAACTTGTTAAAGGAAGTAACAATTATCCGTGTATCAAAACTCGGCCCGCGCATACATTTAACATACAAATTTAACAAAGTTTGTAATTAAATTACAGCGTTTGGTACGATACAACTGACTGAAACTGTACCAGCTTACCACACCTAGATGTCTCGCTTTAATTGTTGCAAACCCACCAGAATCCATTTGACTCCTTCACCCCTCTAACTAACTTTCTAAGATTCGAAACTATAGTTGACATAAATCAGAAAAACCAATTCACTTCTAATTTCCTTTTTCTTTATTGAAGATATCGGAAAATTATATTTTATTCACTCAAACACCTAATTGTTTTTAGATTGCTTGTTGAATAAAATTCCTCTGTCAATCGACCAAACTAAGATAACATTAAACGCTATAATTCGATTTTCCTCGTATCTCCGACGTCATGTGTACGTACGTATTGGATTTTACGAATAATCACAGCCGGATTCCGAGGGTAGTTGATGAAAGGAATGCGAGAGGGGTCGAATATTATTAGGGTGCTAATGAAGTCACACTTCATTATATGGCTGCTTTGTATCTTTATTAGGGTACTTTAACGATTTTATATCTCGAGCTTGCAGGAAGTAATTAATATGTCATTAGGTTATCAATGGACTTATGAATAAATCACAGCAGTAGATTTTATGAATATGATTTAGGAAGCTTTTTTTTAATCTTGCTAGGAGATAATTCGTAATTAACATTCTTCAGTTTAATTAAATTAGATTAAGTAAATTTTCGTGTCAATATCTTTTTTCAAAGAAAAATCAAAATATTGATTTTTCTATTTTATATATTTAGGTCAGTATGTGACTAAATCTAAAAAAGTGAAGAATTTGCATTTTCCATAAATCAAAAAAAAAAAAAACAAAAAATCATACTGCCAATTTCTAAAACTCTTTTTATTATAATTTACACCAAATATAAATCAAGCATTTATGTAAAACAATATAGATCTTTACTAGTCTCTTTGAAACACTTGGCTAGAAATAAAAAATGGATAAATCTCTCGTGTCTTGAAAATAGGTCAATATCAGATTTCATGTAAAAAGACGTTAATCAATCTCAAACCTTTAATCAATAGACGTATGAAAGAATAACGACTTCTTTGAAGTAGTTCCACGCAAAGTCACAGTAATGAATTTCCTGATTAAAATCCACAATCTATAGAGCGGTAACTTTCCTCAAAACTCTGACGAAATATTTCTTGAGGAACTTATGACTGATAATGAACATCCTCGAATTCTCAATAATTACTTACGATTACTAAATAATTAAAATTAAAATTAAAATAATATTAAAAAGTCTGTTGAAATTATTTCCAATTTCTTAATTGCATTTTATAAGCATTTAAAATACAAATTACTAATATCAAAAACAAAACTAGTACATATTGTATCACACAATTTCGCTCAATTGAAATTAACGAATAAAAGCTCAAAGCTCGCGCGTGGAATGCTACAGCGGTGGTTTACCTTCGTCGGCAATGCAGGAAATTTCCGTGCGGTTCCGCGACGCCATCTTGGCGCCCGTGGCCGCAACAGTTGGGAATCAGCTGGGTAATGCGCTTTTTTGCATGCTGGCCGGTCGATCGCTGGCTTGCATACAATGTCGCGCGCATCAATACGAGGCACGGATTTTTTTATACGTAAGTGTATAGAGGAGTCGTGATATGAATCGTATAACAGAAAAATTGAATGTGCATATTATAAATTGAATTGTTTTTATTTCTTTTTTTATTAAGATGTGTTGAGTTATGTGTAATGTAAAGTAGAAAATCAATTTAGCTTTAAATTTAGAATGTCAATATGTGTGCTAAATAGGCTAACAATTATAGATTTTTTTTGTCTGAAAGGTAAAAAGAAATTTTTATTCAATCGAGACGAATTATAGCAATTAAATATTGATTGCTTTATCAACAATCTTGCCTTTTGATTCTTTTCAATAAAGTCATTTTTAAAAAGTACTTCCTTTTAGAGTAAGAACAGCGCTTAATACCTCGATAGAAACGGCAGAAATTCTCGAAGGTCGGGCAGCATAAAAGCCACAATGGGGGTCAAAGGGTGAAAGGGTAGATGACCTGGTTTCCTGTTACTATAGGGAATTTAGGAACTTCTAATATTTGCTTATAAATATATTTTCTAATTTCATTTGAAGAATTAAAAAAATCGATTGCATTAATCAACAAAAATTTGAAAAAATATGTATTTTTAACGTAGAAAACTAATTTATTTATGAAGTAAATTTAAAATATTAAATCATTTTGAAGCTTTCAATGTAAATTGTTTATAAAATCTTGTTTTATTAATAAAATGGGACAAAAACAAAATAATTTTAATATTATTTTTATTATACCTATCAATAAAAAAAGACAAATAACTACTCACTAATAATTTCTGGTATTTTACCAGTAATGTTTTTTAACCGGTATTTTAAAATTATTCAAATTTTATTGCCCGAAATGATTTTTTTTATATCAGATTTTAAATCCATCACTTATGTATAAATTAAATTTCCGTACGTGTTTCTTCGGAAAAATTAATTAATTAACGTTTACATCGAGCATGTTTTGAAAGCTATATAACTCAATAACGATAGCCCAATCGGTCAATTAGTTGAATTTCTTTTAAAAAATACATCCCGCCTCGCTCAGCGTCCTCTCCACAAAAATTCTCAAGAATCGAAGTTCTACGTGTGTTTCATCCAATCGTATCTATTGACTTATCCTGGCGGCTGAAATGAAATTCCGCTGGACTAGAAACCTTCTTCCGAGAGACCTTAAAGTTTGCCGAGAGCGTTAGAATAATATCTCATTGTCGATGAGGCGCACAAGGCGAAATGAACGGGCGTCACGTTCCTCTTTACCTCGCTGCAAGCTCTCCCCTCTCTCTCTCACACTTTTGTTCTTGCGCGCCTTCTTTGTTGCAATTATCTTGCAATCTTCAATGCAGACCGATCTTTCCTTGTAATCTTTACCGAAAAATTTTTGAGCGTAATTTATTAGAGCATTCCGGTGATGTTCGAATATTGTTTAATGAATTTTGTTCATCTACTTGTACTTGTAAGATTAATGTATAGTTTTATGTGTTGGTACATATGTTAAATTAAAACAACGACAATAGAATCAATAAAATACACTGTAACAATACACTGTGAAATACACTGTGTAAATTCTTGGATAAAATTACAGGTATCAAAAATGTTGCTTCTAGTACATAAACATTAAATTAATGTGAAAACATTTAACGGTCTAAATTATTATAAATTGCTGTTTAATTTACGCAACATTATAATTTTCGATGATTTTAAATAAGATCATTATAAACCTCATTAAAATATTAATCCTTAATTTGCAAAAAAGAAATGTGCACGCTAAACAAAATATAATTTTGACCTTATTTCTTAAAAGATGTTCCCTTTTTTAAAAAGTTTCTCTGTAAAAAATCAATTCACAAAACTGCTCATACAAAAAGCTCGAAGGTAAAATTCAAGAGCCGTGAACTTTAAGATGGTCAATTAGCCAGATCCGATAGGCCATAGTCGCAGCGTACTAAAAGTAGCCCGATATACTCGACGCCTTTTACATTGGAGCGCATCGACGTCTTTGTCTATTTCTTTGACTTCCTCGACTCTAATGGACGTCAGTAGCACCGCACAAATGCGTCTTCTGTTCTCATGATAATGATTTCGTAATGGAAGTTCGGCTTTCTTGATATTTTAAAAATGGGTTTTTGATTAAGAGCAAAATTGCAGTAGTCCATTGAAATTTTTATTCTCTAAAGACGATAAAACTGTCTCTTAATTAAAAAATTTTTAAGCTAGTCAGAAATTTTAATGTTACAAATCTGTGACTCTTTGGCATAAGCGTGTAAGGTCATTTTTTCACATTTAAATTGGTACCTGAATCAAAGGTGTTATTTAGGATAGAATAAGGTTTTTGGTGCTTATTTAGAACCTTTTTCTAATAATAGTATTATTTAAATAGTAATACTAAATTACTAGTTAAAATCGTATTATTTTATTGTAAATCGATAAAATATATGCACAATCAAATACCTGCATCTTCCCCAAAATACCCAAAGCCCATGTATATTCAAAACTATTATTATTTATGTCACTTCTGTTTTAGTATCCTAGTAGCAATATGTTATAGAAATTTTCAACCTAATAAACCGCTTTTATAGCCTTATTTGGTTGTGTCGGAAATATTGGCAATAATGATTAAGTTTATTGATATGTCAACAAAATTATAATTATTAAATCTTCTTTTGAATTTAAAATCAAATTTTGAAGATATCGGAGATAGGTTATTTGGTAAATTTTTTGAAGTATATAAAATTTAACATCACACTACTCAGAAAATTTTAATTAGGTTTAATAATGTTATTAAAGAAGCTTCGGATTACTAATTAAAAATGCTTCTCCTTCATTAAATCTCAAAACATTGATAACCCCTTAATCCAAAACAATACCCAGTAACTCCGTATCTTAAAATAAAACAACCAGCTACCAACACAAACCGCATCAAAATCCTCTCCATCATCCTCACATCACTGAAAAAAAACCCACAATTCGTCAACTACCAAACCACAATTATGCAATCCTTCACCAACCAAACAAAATGGAAACAAAGTCCCCGTTTCATATACGAAGCTCCTCACACGCATTCCTCCGCTCTGACTCTTTCTCTAAGAAATTATCAAATACCTTTAACCAAGTGCGCGCGCAGCATTCGTAAACACCTAAACGGAATAGCGGCGTGCGAGCCGATCGGTTAGCATTGTTTGATGAAGTCACTAGCTATTTTGCGATTAACGGCCACATAGCGCCGCTGAACAATACGAGCCGGCGGTACGTGCGTATATGCATCGCGAAAAGTGCTGTCTTGTGTACGAATATCCGGCACGTTCTGCATCTCGTCTTTCTTTAAGAGAGTGCGAAGATAAGGTAGGAGAAATTGGAGAGGTTGGTGTGGGTTGATTTTTTTGTGCAGTTAATGTTTGCGCGAGTTATAGAGAATTTGCGGGAATGTTTGATCTTCTGGTTTCTCGGAACTTTCTTATTTTAGCGATGTAATTTGCAGCGGTCGTTTGATAAATGGGTCTTTTTTAAAAAAAGTATCTCTTAAATAGTTTAATTCCTTTGAATGCTCGGCTAAAGTGGATTGACATTCGTCATTGATCTTTGATTGCTTTGTTTTGTTTCATTGTAGCAGTTTTAATTGAAGCCTCAATTAGCAAATTTAAAGGATTTTAAGTGGGTACTTTAGCGCATGATTTACTTGGAGTGTAAGGAGGACTTGTTTATTAGTTTTTGACACTTTCCTTATGAGTCAAAAAGTTTGTTGTTGGAGCAGATATCTGAGAGATGGTTGGTTCAAAGCATTCAGTTACTAAATTAATATACGACCAATTAATTAATTAATTCCAGTATTAAAATAGTTTTTCAAAGTAGCGGGAATTACGCAACAATGACCAAAAATAATTACTTAATTTAGTTTTAACAATTTTTTTCTTTTGACTAGGATTTAATTTGAATAATTATTTCTATTCAGAATTTAATAATATTTCATTGATTTTAGTGTATTCTTAATTAGAGCTTTCAACAAAAGTCAAGGTTACCGTTTGATAATCTCCTGCTCGAGGAATTAATCATTCAGAATTCATGTGATTGCGTTTGACACACTCATCAAGAACGTCATTTCCACTACCTATTTGGTTAATGACGCTCGCAGAAGGAAAAAAATAAACACAATGGCTCTAATTTATTTTAGGGAAAATCTACTTTTTCTATTTTGGTGCACAAGTATTTTTTCTATTTGGCTATATAAGTAGACTACTTGAAACAAAATAGATTCATTTCTATTTCCTGCACCATAAAAGTTCATTTGCCTTTTGTCATAATTCACTCTAACGTTTCCGCGTTAAAAGCCTGTTGTGTTAGAAATTCGTGGAGTCTCGCAGCGAGTATACGATATTTTGTACCGGGAATTGCTAGTTTTGATGACATCCTGCACTTGTGCAGATATACAACCATTGTTCATAAAGCGGTGAAATGTTCTGATTTGCTTATATATCAAATAGCGTTTAATTAATAAAAATTGAATTTGTAAATATGTTTGTAATTTTATTAAAATCTTTTTCTTAAAAAATATCATCTTCTGAACTAAGGAAATTTTGTACAGTTTTTTACTTTTTCTACTCTATGAGCCAATCTATTTCTTACTATAATTTACATTAGTGTAAAGCTAGTTACGTCATCAAGTTATAGTGACGTATGTAGGGTAATACCTGGTAAATGAATACTGCACATAAGTAATGCATATTATAATTTTAATAGTATCGAAAATTTTCTATTTGAAGCTAATAATAGAAAATTCACATAAGTAGAATAGAATAATGAACTTTGAAAATTGGAAAAGAAAAAATTTTCATTTTATAAGAACAAAATTTCTACTTTAAAACAGATTTACAAAAAGAAATGAATTGATTTCATACGCTTAGCTATATTATATATTTTTTATAAATCATACTATTATACATCTCTACATATAATTCACAGCACTAAATTATATTTTTTCTCTTTTCCACTTCTGCGTTTTCTTCAGCACATTAAAGTATAAATTTAAAATTGTTTCGAAAAAAGTGCTCCGCATCAAATTTATTCCCAGCCCAGGCTCAACTTTATCCCATTTTACAAAAAACCCTCCCTGACAAATCTTGAATTATACGAGCCCAAGCCCATCATCGTCAGTCCCCCGGCGAATTCCGTAAAAAATATCCTCATCATCACTTTCGAACTTTCCGCGATCGAAGTGAAAAAAAAAAAAAAAAATCTCACCCCCCACGAAACTCCCACCTCCCCGTTCCTCTCCGGGCTCTCACCTACAGACCTACACTCGGCGGCAGCAAAATCCTGTGCCTCGACCGGCTGGCGGCGCGGACACGGTAACCTGCTTCCTAGGCCTAGCTAACGGCAGGGGCCGGCGGGGAAGGCAGCCCACCACCTCCTGCGCGCCTGCCTCTCCTGCGCTTTCAGCCCCTACTTTTCCCCGAAAAGGTGTGTGCGCGCGAGCGTGTGCAGGACCTCGCTAGGGCGGGGAGGCATTCAGCTCTAAAAAGTCACCACCACCCCCTGGAAGCAGGAGCAGCAGCAGCAGCACCACCCCCACTATCACATCAGCTGAGCATTCGCGGCGGCGCGCGCGTCGGCTAGTCTGCCGGCTGACGACGGCGACGACTGTCTGTGTCTCTCTGCGGCCGCGGAGAGACGCGCGCCTGCAGTAGCAGCACAGCAGCAGCTCTCTCTCTCTCTCTCTCTCCCTTGGCTTTTTATCGGCCTCCCCCCCCTCTCCCTCCCTCCAGCGGACCGGCGAGCGAGAGAGAGCGCGCACACACCAGCTGAGCGAGAGAGCTGCACACGCGTGCGGGATTTTTGAGCGCTCCTCTCCTCGGCCAGTCGCTCCGGCCGCGCGCGTGTGTGGAGAGCCGAAGTTTTATAAGTGTGTGTCCGAGAAGTCGCGGGCTTCTCGCGTGCTCGGTCCGGTGCTATATCGTCTCAGCGGAGAGTTCCGAGTTCTGAGTTCGGAGTGGAATTTTGAGCTTTTTTTTCCCCCAAGGTGTGTGTGTGTGTTCTTTGTGGAGTGGTTTTTTTTTTCTTTGTTGATGGAAAATTCTGGTGCTTGATTGGATATAGTGGGAAGCTTGCGCCTGGATCGTGACGGTTTAAGTGAGAAGTGTTCACGCGATGTGGCTGATGTTGTTCGAATAAATAATGGGATTGAGGGTTTTATGTCGTTTGATGGGTGTTTTATTGGCTTGATGGGGGAGATAAGGTTTGATGTGGGTTTACGTGATTTGGCAGAGTATCTAAATTTATTCATAGTTGAATATGATTATCTTTGTTATTCTTAAATATGTCATTGAAGGAAGAATGCTTAGTTCCGATAAAAACAAAAAACAAAGAATTATGTTCGGTTATTTTGTTGTGTTATGACTGACGAGTTTTAATTCAGTTCTGTTATAAATCCTTAAAAACATAAATTAAAATTTCTTACACCGTGGATAATTAATCACTGAATTAATCCTCATTCATAGTGAAACTAAGGAAAAATCTATTTAACATTTTGTACTCCATTCAGTTACTCAAGTTTGCTCAACAAGTAAATAATTAATCTATCACTTACTTAGAGCGTCGAGTCATACATATTAATCACCTGCTATTAATGTAGACAAGAAGATTGTCTTTAAATTATTTACAGCTGCAGCGCTACAAAACGAAAACGTATGCAAACTTAAAATTCAGTTTAGTCATGCCGACGGCGAACACTGTTTAAAACATTTCCAACGTGTTGTAAAATATACATAACAATTATTTTCCCATTCTCAACAGAATTCAAAGCGGTCCAATCGAGCTTTTAAATTGCTTTCCTAAAATTCAAAATCCTTTCGATAATAAACCGTCATACTAATTGCCAGATTATTCCGATAAGACCAAACACTCCGCTCGCAGTCATTAAAATGCATATTCTTCAGAAGTAGATGCGCATGCATTCCAAGTGACCACAATAGGTCATAAATTACCTCCGCTCAAATAAACAATCGCTCGCGTAAATTTAATTAATTTTACGAGCCAGGCCTAACCTTCCCGCTAAAAATCAATGGCCACATCGTCGATCAATAAGCTTCTCGCATATTTAAATTTCAAAACACACATAACACACGAGAAAAAAAATCAATTCCACTCCAAGAACGTGTCCGGTAAATTTGCAGAAAGCTCGCGCGACGAACGAGTGGTGAGGTGACTATATACAAGTGCGACCGGTGAGCGACGGTGAGAAGAAAAGAGCACCCCGATGAGAAGGAGCGCGTCGACGTCGACGACAAGAGCAGCTTGCCGCCGCTCTCAGCTGCGGTCATAGGTGACGGCTCTATTTATGCTATGATTTTTTTTTTAGCCTTTGGGTTTGCGGAGTGATTTTAGGGAGGAGCTCGGGCCTGTGGTTTTGGCACGTGATGTGGAAAGTTTAGCGAGGGTTTGGAATCGATGGGATTGGCAATTAAGAACTAGACCTTGGGATGGAAGTTGGGATTTGGTAGGAGATTTTGATGTATGATGGGTTTTGTAATTGTCAGGCTGATACGTAATTATAATTTGTTGAAGTTAGAGATGTGCAAAGAAGAATTTTCATAGTTACTGATTTTGAATAATTGGAAACTCGAGAATGTTGAACTGATGTGAACAATTTTATGAATTATTTTCTTTTTGAACAGACATTTTTTACATAAAAGATTTTTCTCAAAACCTTTATTTAGTTTTGAAAAAGTAAATTTCAATAGCATCTTTATTTGCATTTTGATTGCGTTTTTGTGAAAACGTATTTCAAATAAAATTGCATAATGCTAATGGACGTCCGTTTGTTATGTTCCATCACGTAAAAAATACTCTTCATAATTTACATTTTTCCTTCTTATTTCAAGATTGACTAAAAATCATTGTACAGCACGAGCGTATGTAAATCTAAGCAAAGTTTAATGCTCTTTTTGTCAAATCGCTTCTTTAAGATTGAGGTTTTTTGAAATCGACATTGTTCAGAATCAGCAACCCAAGAAATTCCTCCTTTGTGCCTCCCAAGTTCGATCCGGTGGAACCCTTTGTTACAGGGTATACACTAGTCGACGAAATAGGTAACATGATATATTAGCAGTCCAGATAATCGTGCACAAGTACAAAGCTTGAGCTACCTTAAAAGTCAAGCTGGCATGAATCGACTGTTGATAAATATAGTATTTGAACAAAAAATGCAGGCTTTTCAGTTAAAAATTATTGATTCTTGGGTTTCGTTTAGTACATGATGTATGAAAAACGTTGAATTGCGATAACGGTTTATCGTACGGCTTAAAGGAATATAGAAAGTTTTGAGAGTGTGAAATCGACATTTCCGTAGGTGGCAACAAAAATGGAAAATATCATGCGTAAAACACACGATAAGAAAATAAAAGACCGTCATATATACTCTATTATGTACGAAAAATCGCAATTTTATTTGAATATCTTAAATTTCGAATTTCTTATTAAAATGATGTTTGAAAAATGATTCAAATAGTGTATTTATTTAATATTGATAATATATTTCAAACTGCAAGATTTTTACTTGTCATACATACACAAAATGACAACTCTAAACAATAATATATGAATTGTTTATCTCACTCCATTCTTCAGTAAGAATGTCACTTTGAAATTTTGAGTGACAGTACTTTCCCTCAGAGAAACTCGGTAGATTATTTATGCGTTACTAAAGAAAACAAGTATCAAAGAAAATATGAAGGGGAAACAAAGTTATTTTTATAAAACTTGAAAAAGATTCAATTTAATTTTAAATTGTTTAAGCGGTTAAAAATTTAAGTTTTCAATTTGCTAAGATGGATCTGGATAGAATATCTCGTTTCTTTGAATCATGCATAGCTTTGGAACGGATCCAGCTTTTGACTTCTAATGTATCTCAAATTAAATCTAATTGATTTTGATTTCGTTTTGCTTGCTTTTTGGAACGTGGCTTTGAATACTCAACTGTTTAGTTAATAATTTTCGCTTTTCATATAATATTTAATACACTTCATCGGTGTTATGACATAAAAAATCTAGAAAATTTCAAGAGCGAAATTTTGTATTGTAGTATCGGAAACACCTTTTACAGTTTAATCAAAGTTTATGATTGTAAGGTGACGTGCGGTATTCCGCTTATAAATTGGCTACTCGGCGTTCTAATCAATAAACGGAATCAAAATTTCAGTTAGAAATTAATCGTCGTCGGCATTCGTGTGAGAGGTATTTTTTTGCAATCATAGCACTGTTGACGTAATAAATGAAAGATTATAGAATCGCGTATATTTTGCTTAATTAGCTTAACGGAAAAGCTGTTGAAATGATTCGCAGAATTTTATATTATACTTCGTGTTATTATTTATATGTTTCACGGAAGCAGCAGTGTTTTATTATAAATTGATTTTGCTCTGAAAGCGTATATTGAAAGATTTTGTAAATAATTCGGGATGATGTTAGTTCATTATTTAGCAGTATGCGTTAACGCATGATTATGGGACATATAATATAGAAATTTGGATATATAATTAATTGTCAACAACAATTTGACAAGGTTAATTAGATTTCATCGAGATATGATTAGGAATAGATTTAAAAATAGTATTTGGAGTATATATCTAATATCTATTTCAATGGACAAATTGTTCTACTGATACCGAATATTAATTATTCATGTCAGCAAGGTGAAAATGTCCCTTAAGTGATTTTGATATTGATCTAATAATTCAAACACTCTAAATTCTTATGATTCTTACAAGCCTAATGACATTTAAATGATTTTCAACGGTATTACACTAGTGTTAGATTTAGAAATGACCTGTCGTCATATTATTTTTTCAAATTAAAAAAATCATTAATAAATAAAATCGCATTTTACTCTATAAACATATTTACATTAAAAAATTCCAAACACTCGACTAAATATCCTTCTTAATTAAAAAACTTAATCTCCGCCGCTCGAAACACCCATAAACTTTTAAAATCAAACTCCAGCGAAACATCAAAACTTTCCCTCCACCTCCACAAATCCCCCAACCTCATCTTCGCAATCCAAAAAAAAAACCCAACCATCCACACAAAACATCCTCCACAACCAAATCCCCCCAAAATCTTCCAAAACCGGGCTCCCAGCATTTCTCAACAGCCAGCTCAGCAGCGAGAAATTCAGGCTTTCTGACGCTGCAGCTCACACGCACACACACACGGTGAGAGCTCGAGCGATTAATAAGCGTCGCGCGTCTAATCGCGCGCCGTTAATTCGATTTGATTGAGGCTCTCTCGAGCCGCGCGCGCCTCGATATTCCTTGGCGCTCTACCTCATTCGTCTCTGCTCGGCGCTCCGGCTCGCCTCGTGTCCGAGATTCTTGTTTATCGCTGGCGCACGCGCGGCTTTGATTTTGCGTTTACATTAACGAGAGAGAGCCGAGGGATTTCGGGAGTTTGGATTTTGAGTGATTCGCCGTGGCCGTGGAGTGCGCGGCTCGATCGATATATATACAAGCAGAGTCGCGGGAGTTTGTGTAATTGTGTTTTCGGAAGTTGGAGTGAGGAGAGAGTGAGCAGCGAGGAGAAAATTAGAAGCGGTCTCTGAGTAAGTTGCTTGGGTTTAAGGGATCGGAGTGGCGGAGGGACTTTGGGTTTTGGAGGGAATGTTAATTTAGGAATGTGGGTAGTGATGATTAGGAGAGGGATTTTGGTTTTTTTTTGTTTGAATTGCGGGGTATTGTTGGTGTTTGAAGCGCTGTGGAGAGGAGTTGTGATAGCAGAAGTTACGAGGAGTCAGATGAACGATTGTATACAAATTGAAATCGACTGGCGTAAATAAAACCTTAAACTGTTGACAGGCAGCGCATGATTTGTGAAACCGATTTGTCATATTCATTTTTATTGTCTTCGGTTCGTAGTTTGTGTTCAGCTCTTCTTTTTTGTTGAATTTTAAAATATATTATTTACTGATTTATAATATATTTAATTGTTAATGAGGTATTCAGTTTAAATAACTATAAGGTGTAATTTTATTTAGATAAGAATCTGTGTCTGAAAGTTTATACTTGTACGGCATTTGTTAAATATTATTAAAGATTTAAAAAATTGAATTAAAATTATTTTAACATCGTAAATTAAAATCTTTATTTGAAGCATATCTTATTTTGAAATTTTACGGTTATGTAACTTATAAAACTAAATAGGCTAACCACATGCTACGCTGAATTTTTCAATTATAAAAGTAATAACTTCAGCAGAACGATATACAGAGAGAAATGGGCTATTAAATATTACTATAATCTTTGGGAAACAAGATAAAGTCGCACAATTGAAAAAATTACTGCATTATATAGTAAAATTTGTTACAAACATACTTATTTAATGAATTATATTTTATTCTACGAATTAGTCTCAATAGATCATAGGAGGTTCTATGCATTTTTCTATGAACTATAAAATATAATAGAACCATGATTCACAAACGTGTAACGATATAATCAATTCATGTTAACGAATTAGTATTTTTTGAAAGTCAGTCTTTATTATCTTAATTAGGTATTATTCGGAATATTATTTCAATTTTCTATTAAATTATGTTTATTTAATAATATTATGAAATAAATAAATTATACTAAAATAGAGATTTGTATTGATTTACCAATTATTGTCTTTATAAGAAATATATAAGATTATTTATTAAAATTTTATTTTTTGATGTGAAAAACCACTATAAATATATTGGATTTTTTATTATAAGTTAAATAAACCGATGAAGTTGCACACAAAATGCTTTCTAAAGACAAGTCAGGGAAATTATTAAAAAAAGGATCTACGAAAATTCAAATATTAGTATTCTGTCAATAATCGATTTCATTCGGTTATTCATTAAAAAGAAACTTAAAATTTATATTTTAATGATTACTTCTACATAAATAATAATATATAATTTAAATTATTAAGTAATGACTCAAAATTAGTCAATTTAAACATATACAAACTCGAAACTAAAAGCATACAGTGATTTTGTAATTTTCTTTATAAATACACGGTAACAAATTCAATTATATTTTGTTTGCACGTTTTTGAAATGACCAATTTATTAAATTATTTCAATTTAGTTTAATACTCCAACACAAACCATATAATCTCTACAAACATAATTTAAGGAAGCTTAATTATGAAAAATAAAAAGAAGTCAAAGACATAGTCTCAATCTAATAACAATCACAGCGATCCAAACCAATATTTTTTCGCTTAATCACCGCCTCCTTCCACCAAATCAGTTCAACTCGCCATTTCTAAAAACTCACGCATCCTCCACCCTCACCCACCTCACACACCTCACCTCTCTCCACCCCACCCCTTAACCCTCCCCTTTATCCTCAACCACCTCTTTCCCTTGCAACCTCGCCGCGTGCCGCCGGACAAAAAAAGCCCGCTTGCCTGCATAGCCAGAGCCGATCTCAACTCCGCGTCCCCGAGATAGGCTCTCTCAGAGAGTCGCTCGGCCGCTGTCCAATATCGGCGTTAAGTGATTAATGGGGCACGAAACATATACCGCGAGATAAAAGCCAATCCATTTTAATTTATGAAGGCCGTCGCGCTGCCGTAGCTGCGGAGGAGCGAGCCACAACGGCCCCGCGCACGCTCGCCAAGCGCGGGGCCCCGGATATAGCCGACTGAACAGCTGTTGACAGTGACCCCCTGACCTTAGCGACTCGCGGGGGAGGAGCCGGGATTCTCATGGAAATCCGCTGGTTTTCGCCGCTGGAGACTGTTGCGCTCTCGCGGTTTTACAAGTGGGTTATATGTTAAAGTCGATGGTGTCTGCTGATTGAGGGACTTTTTGTACGGAGGCAGGTTATTAGTGCCGGGTGGAATTAAGGAAATACTTAAGCGTATTTACTTATTATTAGCCGGAGATTTCCAGCCTCGGATTTACGGCGTTATTATAGCAGCGCTCGTAACGTCAAACTTGACCTCCGAAGAGTGTATGCACACAAGCGGAGAGCGGAAAAAATGTGGAACGCGCGCGCGCGCGCCGGCGTAATACGCTCGCATATTGCACGGGCAAAACAACGTTAAAACGTTGAGCGCGGGGTAAATTAGAGATTTTTAACGCCGAGCGGGGATAATTACAGGCTGAAATTTACGCCGGATTCCACGCACGATTTTTTGGAATACCTGACGCTGCGAGAGAGTCGGTGTGTGCCTACCTTTTTTTTACGATTACGTGTAATGGCTTTTGAGAGGCGCGAGGATTCTGCTCTTCGCGAGATTATACCCTTTGCGAACGTGACGCGTGTAGGTAAGTTTATGCCGTTTTTTTGGTGCTGATGGTTGGGGTTTTAGTATGGTGTTATTGATGATGTGTTGCTTTATTGGCGAAAAAGGGTTAATTTGCTTTTATTGTGTTCGTATAAGTAGGTTGATTGAAAGTGTAGATTGTGTCGTGGTTCTTTTTCGAAAAATTACAATACTAGTCAGTAAAGCTGCAAAAGACTGTAAATAATTTATAGAAAATTATATTACAAGTATAAACAAATTTATGACACGTCTTATAAAATTTCCCGCAGGGTACAATAATTTTTTTAGCAATCTCACTACTCAGTACTGTAATGTTGCCGTTTTTCTGCTACAAAGTAAAATACTAAATGGTAAAAATTGTTAACAGATGTCAATCAAATTAACTAGCAAAATACCTGTTATTTTTCATATTAACCAGACATTCTTCCATCAATCTAATCTGACAAAACGCATTGACAATTTACAATTCCATCTCTTAAATCACAAAATTCACTCAAACCGATAGCGAAGAAAAGCCATCAATACATCTCCACGGCCATTAACACCATCATCCTCTATCCCCAACAATTCCCCAAGCGTCTTACCAAACGATCCCACGATAATCAACCAGAAAGCCTACTACTCTCCTCTTGAAACCCGTATTTCCCAAGAGCGAACATGAGCCCGTTCAACGAAAATTCACTGCCCCCTTCTCGGAAATTCTCGAAATTCTTCCGCCACTGCGGGTCCATCGACGAAAAAGGGACACGATAAAATAACGATCAGGGCGAGGAATGGGAGGAGGGGGGCAGGAAGTCAACAGGTTTTTGATTGCGCCGCGTATCCGGCTGCACGCACGGCGGAAAGGATGATTTTTTTTTTTGTAATGACGAGAGCACGTGGGACACAAGTGGACGAGATTGCCGAGTTTATGGAATGTGGAGAGCGTAATGTTCTAGAGTTGTGGAGAATTTTTTGTGCTGGGTGGGTTGGTGGTTTTGCGGTTTGGGTTTTAAGGTAGTTTTTGTTGTCGGATTCGGGAAACAATAGGGTACGTGCGTATGGGTTTGAGATAATTTTGGAGGATTATTTTGTGATTATGAATTTTTTCAAACAGTAGGATTGGATTTGGAATTGTAAATTTTTTCATTGATTTTGTAGATACAGATATAACATGATAAATGAGTTGCGAAAATTATAATTTTTCTTTACTTCTTATTTAAATCTAATTACTATGTATTAAAATCTTAAAATTGGTTTCTAGAATATTTTTCTAACTGAAAAGAACATCGCAAGCAGCTAAGTTTAGCATTAGTAAGCTTACGTTTGCGTGTAAATTAGATAATTTAGGCTAATGTTAGACTTGAAAAGTAATTTTTCAAATGTAAATGTCTCAAATGAAAGATTGTAACACTATTTATATCGTCACCTATTTTTCGAACAATCATTGTTTTGTCTAAAAATAATATTTCCCAGATGCTTCTTGACGTAATTTTAACTTGTTCAGCCAAAAAATAAGATAATTTCTATAAAGTGATTATTTTATTTCATGCTTCAAGTATAGAATTATTATCTATATACTGGAAATTCCAGAATTCCATTATAAGTATGCCATAATTGTCAATATTTTTAATCATAATCCATAAAATGCTTTAAATTCTGTGAATATCAAAAAACAGATTATTTAAATGAAACGATAATCCCAGTAAATATCCATTTAATACAAATTGAAAAAAATCATTAAAAAAAGCTCATAAACTCCCAAAAAGTCAATCTAACAAAAAAACTCTCTCAAAAAAAACATGATCGTTCAATTCAATAAACCTCATCTCCCACCAGACAATAAATAAAATCGATCTCACCACCCCCACCCAACCCGCTCTCCCCTCCAAAACTATATAAATTTCGCATCGACGTTCACTTCCGAATGCGCAAGCCGCGCAACTATATACTCTCGTCGTGACTCGCCTGCGTATGCAACTCCACACACCAACCTACACAAAAAAAAAAATTACTCGACGCGGGAGAGGAGGCAAAAATTCACAATGACGGCGACGTCCTCGGTATAATACGGGACGAGCCGTCGGCGCGCGCGCGCCGTTCTTTTATTTAGTATCCGCGGACGTCGACGTAATTGAACGCCGATAAATACGCGCGCATGCAGCTCTCGGG
>UELX01004420.1:0-17942 GCA_900480035.1 Eupelmus urozonus
ACATTGTGCAACAAGGGGAGAAAGTAAGCTTTTTCTAGCGAGGGTGAGGTGTTCAGCACGAGTCGCAGTCGAGGGCATCGAAGGCACGATGTACTATTCTTCGTAATACCTTTGTAATAATTTCTACTAAATATTAGGATATATTATTAACCAAAAAGAGTTCAGTAAATTTAAAAATCGGGATTTTGCAAATTTTTCTCGAAATGTTTAGTAGTTTTACAGTAGCGTGCGTTTTTTATTTTGTATGTATTTTGTCAACTATATAGAAATGAAAGATGTTAAAATAGAGGCTTGTTATAACGAAGGTTTGGAAAACTTATTTAAAGTTAATGTTGAAAAGGAAAAAATAGCAAAATTCAAAGATTTTCTTTAGCTTTTAATTTATATAAATTATTGTTCTTTGGATATTAGTTTTTTATAATAATTTATGAAATCTATTTATGAAAAATAAATTATTAATAAAAAAGTTATAAACATTTAATTATTTTAATAATATTACGTGTTTTTAGGCAAAATCAATTGGATGGTCGGAAGCAAAAAATTATCAGCCATCTGATTTAACAATAAAAATTTGGCGACTTTGTTTAGAAACAAAAAATTCTGATAATGTAGAATGCGGAGATCTAGATGAATCCGAAAATACAGAGAGCTCTCTACATTTTGTAGATGGTATTGAGACGTGTTACACGCATTTGGAAAATTCTACAGCAAACAGCGATTTACCATCTGTCGATGGTAGTATTGCTGTACCACAGATTAAAACTGAAAAAGTTGATATTGTATTAAGTGATGAAGAATATGAAAATGAAAATTATGAAAGCAATTCCAACAATAGTGAAAATATGAGAGAATACGATTTATCAGTACCTAGTAAAAGAAGAAAAATTAATTTGACTGGACGAATTAATGGTGATATAATTAAAGGTAATATGTTTTCACATATAAGTCATAAGTGTTTTATTCAATGGGATTCTACAGATTTTTTTAAGTAGAGAAAATGATTTCAACATCACGTGGCCTTTTCTCCTTCGCTTCGTTCGCGCGTAAACTTCCACAAGAGACTAAAATAATTTTGTATTTATTCATTTCAAGTTATTATTCATTATGTCCCTTCCGAGTTGGCCCTTCCGATGAAGCCATGGTCTCCCTTTCATATCTAAACACTTTTGTGACCTTCGATTGTGTTAGCAAGCAAAACATTTATTTCATAACAAAAACACTACACTTATATAACTGTATCACATATTAAATATATATATTATACCTCTCTTTATTATAAAATTTTAAATATTTTTGTTTTACTTGTAAATACAGATAATGGAATAAATAATTCCATACCTGTTACTGCAATTTCAACGCCATTGTGTAAAGATATTTCCCAAAATATGCAAAATAATTCAAATCCTTTTCTACAACAAAGTCAAGGAGAATGGAATTTGAAAATGCAGATACTAAACACTGAGTTGGAATGTGCAAGAATGAAACGAGAAACTGCTTTAAACGATCTAAAAGCTTCTGAGGTTAAAAGGCAAATGATTGAATTCGAAGCTTCAGAAAAATTTGCAAGGTATGTATTCATTAGTATCTATTATATATTTATTGTTTATAAATCCTTTTATAAAAAAATATAGTTCCGATAGTTATTATCCGATTATTTTAAAACTTGAAAAAAGGTGTACTTTTAATACTCATTCTTTTCTAATTTAATAGAAGTGAATCATATACACTAAGCTTTTTACGACAAATAGTATAATTATGTTCGAATTTACTTTTCTAGTTATTTGCTATAAGTATAGTGTTATCGGATCGCTCGCGCGTGTAAGTCTGTAACTCTGTTTGATAAATAAAATTTTAAAATTAAATTAAATAAATAAATAACAAATGTATTTTTTATAAATGTATAAATTTACTACTTTTACATTATTTGTTCTTTTTATTAATTTATTTATTAAAGATTATAATTGATTTTCCTTATATTTTTTATAAGTATTTTTTTGGGCAATATAGTATTTTACTTATTTATTTATGTATTATCTTTTTTTAAATAAATTGAATGTTCCGTAATAATTTACATACAATACATTAATAGTTTTTGATTTTCCCGCGGAAATAATATGAAACAAGCGCAGTCGAGTTCCATATCTTTGTTGCATTATATTCTCATAGGCGGTACCTACTCTCGACATTTCGTAGATTTGAGAGAAAACGTCGTGGAATTTCACAGTATTGCAGATTTTTATTTTGTAAAGTAATCAGAAAATCATGCAGAGAGTACCGGCAATTTTTTCTAGAAACATGGCTTTTCTCAGGTAAAGAGTTAAAAAATTAATAAAATCCGGGCTAACTTCTTTAATCTTAGTATCGTCTGTAAACGTAAAGATATTACTTGTCGAGCTCCCGGCTTTTTCTTGACATCATCGAACGTGGAACTCCTTCGCAGCACTTAAAAGGTCTTTGATCTAATGCGCGGTCATCTAATGATTCCTGAGCAAAACAAAACACCACCTTTGCCAAATCGATTGATTAATTAAAGACTTTCGCAACGAAAGCAGGCCTTTTTTTAGCCGGACTACATTCGTACGTTTAGCGACAAACTTATGTAACTGTTCTTTCAGGCTAGTGATTATTCCTTGCTTTAAAAGAGCTTTTATTTTTAGGCATTTACGCACTTGAATTTACTTCGTTAAAATTGCGGGGGTGTAATTAGATTTAATCGTCGCTTTTCTTTTCAGTCAGGTAAAAATGATTGGTGAGCGTGGAGCTGGAGCTGGTAAGGGTGGTGGTGGCGGTGGTGCCATTCGCGAAGCTGGAGGTTCTTTTGGTAAAATGGAAGCTGCCCATGAGGATCAATATTTCTATAATATGGTAATATGTTGTCCATATCTTAATTATCTATTTACATATTGCAACAATTGTTATATTGTCTAATATTCATTTTGATTTATTTTTATTACAGCAAAAAGAACAAATTTCAAAATTGCGAGAAGGTTTACATGATGAGATTTCATTCCATGAGGAACAAATCAAACGCCACCAAGAAGCCATCAATCGCCATAAGAAAAGAATTACCGATATGGAAAAGCAGTGAATAGTTCCTGCATTGTTTAACACATTCTCATATATTCATTCTCCACTGTGTGAGAGAAAGGAATTCGCTAAAAAAAAAAAGATTAAAGTTGTAGAATATCACAATGTTTGCTTTTTTTAAGTATAAACTGTTATTATAACTAGACATAAAATAAAAAAAATTTTGATTTCAATATTCACAACATTATTAACTTAACCAAATATTACATATAAATAGTTATAAAAAGAAAGTTGAAAGTAAAAAAAAATTATCCGCAGACGTTGCAGTGTTTAAATTTTTTTGTTTTTGTATAATTGTATATTGTAATGCTTGAGTTTAATAAATAAAAGTTTGAAAATTAAAAAAATAGTTAAATTTTTAATTCATAAAGTAGTCGGTGTAAATAACTAAAGAAAGATGATACATAGGCTTATTCGTAGAGCTTCTCGAACTTGTAACTTGTAAGTAGTTACTATGACAATAAATTTAAAAAATATGAAAACTGTTTACATTTAATAAGAATTTATAAAGAAGCAAAACCAAACTCGAGAAAAAATCCATTTTTCACAAAGTGCAAAGATTATGAAAATGAACATTTTTATAAAAACCAAAATTTTTTTTTAATTTTTTTATGTTGCATAATTATAGTAATTTTTAATATTTTATTTGTATAGGATAAAAATCATTTTAAGTTACTGAAGGAAAAAACTCTTGAGCAAATTAAACTGATGCAAGGGGAAATTCATATAATGCAGGCAAAAATAGGGAAATATAATAGTGAAATTGTGAAATAAGAGAAAATTTAAGATTTTAAAAAAAATCTTGAAAATGAAACTTACGCTAAAGATAATAAAAAAGTTAGTAAAGAGTGAAATAATGAAATATTAATAAACGAATGTATTTGTTGCTCTGTTAATTATTTAATAATAATGACTGTTTTGCTGAATAAAAAAAAGTTAACTTGTTATGAAAATAAATTTTTTAAAAATAGTTTTTATGCATTCAGTTTTTATAGCTTATTCTTGTCTCTGTATTAAAGTTATTGACAGAAGAAAACCTGTGATGCATCGCTAATTTTAGATATGGTTCCTGAAATCATGTATGATATGACTGTCTTTTTATCTGCAAAAATATATTAAATTTTAAGTATAATAATTAAAACTAATTGTTTGATATATTTTTTATATTACAAACCAAAAATCAAAGTATAAATTATGATTTTCAATGATCCAGGTAAAGCAAAAAATTAAAAATTTTGTTATTTTTCTTAAGAAAAAGCATCATTAAGTAAATGCATTTAAAAATTGCGCGGATTTGATATAGTATAGTATATATACGATGTATTCAAACAGAAACCAATATTACCATCACCCGATAAGCACACTATACGCGCGCGCGGCGCAAAAGATTTATACATATATATATATATATATATTTACTACATTCTGCATTTGAAAAATACTAGAACAAAAATTCCAAAAAATACACACAGTTGATGACTGAAAACGGCATTGCAAACATAAAATGCAAATAACACATCTAAGTAGAAGAATGAATGAACCCGTCGGCTGGGTGTAGTTACAAACACAAGAGCGAGAGGGGGGTGGGGGGTTCGGTCAGACAGTAGAGGGGATAATACCACTGGCAGCAGCACTACAGCCAGCGAGCGTCGCGCCCCCATGGTTCTGTCGGAGCCGTGCCGAGCGCAAGTCTAGTGTGTTGCTCTGCGCGCTGTGGGCTCTCTGCTCTCTCTATCCGCGTACTCGGGCAGCGCGTGCTCTTGCATCGATCAGTGCTCTTGTGTGTGTGTGTGTGTCTAGGAGCTAGGAGCAGCAGCAGCAGCAGCAGCAGCAGCAGCAGCAGAGCGCAGCGACTGCGGCTCAGCAAGCGGGTTCAGCTGTCCTCTCTCTCTCTCTGTCCCCTCGAACGAAGCTGTGTCCCCGCGCGCCCCTCCAGAGATATATATTATTCGATTCGCATAGCAGTCGGAGATATTCGCTCGAGGAGCGAGTAGAGAGAGAGAGCGCGAGTCGGAGAGGGAGAGAGTGCGTGTTTGTGTGTGTCAGCCGCCGCACAGTATAATCGTACACTGCCGCTGCAACGGAGTGTGCGTCTCCGCGGAGAGGAAGAGAGTATAGTGCGCGTAAGAGCTGCCCTGCACGCATCGTCCACCAGTGAATTTACTCTCGACGGCTGCGTTTACGAGTGCGCCCAGAGAGTCGTGCCAGTGCAGTTCTCGCTTTTTATCGCGTTCACTATAGACGAGCCAGTCGCGCTTGGCGCTCGGCTTAGAATCCGCGCGAGCGCGACAGAGACACACAGAGAGAGAGAGAGAGAGAGAGAGCTCTGGTGAGAGGCAGCGCAGCGCAAGAGAGATTCGGCCCTTATTTGGGACGTGCAGGAGACGACGGAGAAGAGCAGAGAAATAGAGAGAGAGAGAGAGAAGAAAGAGAGCAGAGCAGTGAGTGAGTGAAAGAAGAGGAATACGCTGTCTAAGAAGGAAGCGCGAGCGAGATAGAGGATATAGAGAAAGAGAGCTTCTTTGCTCTGGAGCAGCCAAGGCGCGACGCCCCAGCAGCTGCAGCCAGGGACTTTAACTCGTCCTCGCGCTAGCGCAGCCGTAGTGCATCGTCAAAGTTCGCTAAGGAATCCCAGCCAAAGATGCAGCCCAGGATATACTGCTGGGCCTTCCTGGCCATCCTCGCCGTTCTCTCCGCGAGGTGCAGCGCCGCCAATGAGGTGAGTCCTTTTTCCTTTTTCCCTTCTCTTCTCCCTCTCTTTGCTATCCTTGCTCATATTTTAGCGAGCTGCCCCAGCGCGTCTGGCATATATCGACCTGACAGCCGCGCTCGGCCGCGAAAAGACTCGTCTGTCAAACCTTGTTTACATCTCTCTTGCCCCCCTTGCTGAAGTGAAATCCGTCTCTGCTCCGAAATGCTGCGCTCCGTTTATGTGCGAGAGACATCGCAGGTTAGGTTCGAATTTGGAAGGGCACGTTCCGCGCACCGCCCACGCAAGCAGTCCGCTGCCTTTGCCCTCATAGGTTTTCGGCTATATGCGGTAAGATTCGATGCAGCGCCTCTATAGCTAACTGTTAATCTATGATTGCATGCGCGCCTCCTTATCAGCTGCTCTCCCGCTGACTGACTAACGGCCATGTAGCTATATAGCCGTGCGTTACGGCTCTATTGTCGAGGAGAAAAAGGGAGCTCCTCTCTAACCTCAAAGTCGAGAGCTGCGCGTCCTAAAATCCCGTCTGGCGCGCGCGCGCGGACCACCAAAGTCGCTTTCTGTTCTTTTTATTCTAATTCGCTCGTTTGCGTTCTTCTCTTTCGCCAGACGCATGACGCGCGGTCTTTTTTTTGCGGAAGGCTCCCCCGCTCCCTTCTGGGCGCCCAGCAGCCCTGTTTATTATATACACGCAGAGTGTGTCTGGCTGCTTTTACGGCCGGTCTACGGCGCTATATAGGCTCCTTTCCGCGCGCGTTTGCTATCGATTTTTTTTCGCCACCGCCTGTCTCCTCGCGATATTCGGCACTCTGTGCTTGCGTTACAAACTCCCGCAATTAAGGCTCAATTAGAGGCAAGCTTGAGAAACGCCGTTGACTGAGAGTACGGAGCGAGCAAGATGCATTTTGTCATTGCTCAGGCAGAGTGCAACGTGCCGGCGAGGAGGTTCTTAGAAGCGAGGGCCGCGCGATTGTTTATGAAGGAAAAGGTAGCCGGCGAGTGTGCCGAGAATAAAAGAATGGAAAGTAGGCGGAGGAGGAGAGAGGGAGCGGAGATCCCAAAATTCATCGATAGAACCGTGCGCCAGCGGCTGCTGCTGCCTGGAATGCCCAACTGGAATTCACAATGGCCGTGGAATCTCTCTCTTGGCTGCCGCCGCCACGGCTGCTGCTCCCCCTCGCTATATACTCGCTCGCTCTCTCTCTCTCTCTGCTTTTCTCCCTTTCTCTCGTTCTCGTTCTGAGCTCGCGCTCTCTGCGCGTCGGCTTCCCTTCTTCTTGCCGGCGCTCTCCTCGTCTCCAAAGATCTTTGCTGCGAGCCCTTCTGCCAGAGAGACCTCCTTGTCGCCGTCGCCTATCTCTGCTCTCTGCCTGCTTGCGCGCGCGCGCGCGCTCTGCTTTACGTAAATACCTAACTCGTCCCTTTTCTCACTCTTTCTTTTGCTTATTGCGCCAGGGCTTCTTTATATACATGTATATGTACACACTCTTTCTATCCTCTCCTCTCCTTCTCTCTCGCCTTCCTTCATTTGTCGCACACTCGCGAGCGAGTCCCCCCTTTTTTATATCTGCTCACGCACGCACATCGCCAGGGCTTCTCTTTCTCTCTTTTTTGCAGCTTGTATTCCAGATGCGTATCTTTCCTTCCTCGTATAGCTTTGAAATTGATACTTTTTCTCTCTTGCCCGACTGCAGGCTAGCTAAATTTACCTACGCATTGTTCTTTTTTTATATGTCGAATTTATTGAGATGAGCGATTGACTTTGCTTCTACCTCTTTCGATGACGTTTTTTCGCTCCGAGCTGAGAAATCGCTTGTTTTAGGCCTTTAATTATAGACTTGTACTGCCAGAAAGATGATTTGCTTCGGCGGAAAACTTTCTATTCGAAAAAATATCGATGATTTCGTTTGGTTTGGTTCTACTGAACGAGGCAAGATACCGATTATCGAAGCGATTATGATATATTAACAAGTAATAACTGGTCATTTTTAAATCAACGGAATTGCTACTTTCACAATTGAAACTCTCGATTTTACGAGCCAGCAATCCTCTGCAAATGCCTTTCAACTCTTTATGCCATACTGTAATTACAATTACAACTCACTCTCCATTACGTCTTTTCTTTGCCAAGTATCCTCCTCCTTCTTGTTTATCAAGTGTAAATACTTTATTTTAAACCTTATCGTTATTGATCGTTTTTCATGTGATAGCGTTTAAACTTCATATCAATGGCATTTAAACCTATTTCCATTACGATGTGAGGTGCTGTATACAATTTCTTTTAATAAAGTCTGCGTAGCAAATGGCATCCATTAAACTGTCGAATTTGAAAACACAAAATCTTAGCTGACTTCAAAGTTGTGACGCATGAACCGCACAACTTTGTTGATAATCTCATGTTTCGCATTCGAGATATTTCGCTGTGGGCTTTCCGGCAGATAATGATGTTATGTGAATCATAGTTAAACGTTTATCCTTACATTTTTACGAGCTATTTTATGAGTCTTGACATTTAAACTTTTATGATTTAATTCAAAGATTATTGAAATCACTTTACTTACCAAGAAACAGTATATTTAGCTTTTAGACTTTTTATGAAAATTCTGCTTTGCACTATGTTTTTATAAAAATATTTTATTGAATCAGTAAATGATGTCGGAGAATTATTGACTTGCTTTCTATAAAAGGCAGTTAATCTTTTTATTGCGGCAATGACCATTTAGATTATATTCATAATATTAATACTTTCATTTTTCCATTTTATTTTAAGCGTCAAAAAAAAGCAATTAAAAAATAATTAAATGCACAATATTTTGTCAAATTTTTACTTCTCATTATGTACAAATTGGTACTTAATTAGTGAAATTTATTCAATTATTCCAGAGTAAAATTTTGCAAAGTAATTTAATTATTTACCAGACAAAACGAACTTTTCGGCTAATTTTGAATATAAAGTAATAAAATTTTATTCTCTTTTGAATATTGAAACAATATCCCAGAATATTTCCCCGTCAAAGTTTTATTCAGAGTTGCAGCGCTTTAATCTCTAAGTTTTATAAAACTGTTTCGAGTGCATTTTAAAGTGCTGTTACATTCTGTTTCTCGCTAAGCCGTTAATGCGTTTCGCGTTCACTAAAATCTTCACATTCTGCAATAAAAAAATAAAATAAAGCTAGCCTAAAAATATGCTTGTAATAAACTGGACAAGAAAATCGTAATTGATTTTTTAAACTTTTGACTTTAGTAACTTAAACTATCGTAAACAATTAATACACGATTATAAATTATAAACATTTAAATGCAACGGTATTTAATTATATATTATACAGAATAATTATCTGCACGGAGCAGTAAATGGATAAAGCAAATATCCCTATGAAAAAAGAAGAAAGTAGCAATTATTTCTAATTCACTATTATATATACGTATCTATTTATGAGAAAAAGATAATTTTCCACATATTTATTAAAAAAAGTGTAAAATTGATTCTCACTTTTTGTGACATGATGACGATAGAAAAAAAGAAGCGGTAAAGATGTCACATGGTGGACGTTAAATCGAATGTAACAACAAAAAAGCCCAAGTACAAAGCTATATCGATTGGCAGTTAGTCGGCGGCCGACTCGATCATCCTCGCGGCGAAGAATGAGCGAAAGGAAAAGAAAAAGCCGGGGACAAGAAGAAGGCTCACAAAGACATTGTTTTCACAAACGCTGGATCCCTTTGCTAATCAAAAGATTGATAAAACTCTGTGATTCAATGCTTTCGAAAGTCGTTTTGTCTGTAGAACTGCCAAATTTAAATCGAGGCATTAAGCCTTTAAACGTTGTTATAGTTGTGATTTCTTTTAATAGAGTTATTACAAGAGAAAAAGTAAGCAGGTATTAATAAGTTTATAAAATAGTTGTGCTATATAGATTAGTTTTGCATAATAATAAAAAGTAATTTTTATTAGCGCCGATAAAAATCATAAATGATTTTTATTGCAGTCGTACAATACTTTCCAATATACGCTTAATATACACATGTGATGCAGGCACAAGCGGAATTTAAAGAAAAAAGCAGCTACCTACATTGGTCATAATTACCGTTACCTTTCTGAATAATCGAGGCGAAACGCTCGCTTCACATCTCCCAGCTCGGAATTACTTTAATTCGCACGTTGACGAGCGAGTCGCCTCGTTACATCCATTGGGCGCTGTAGATTTTTTTATTTTTCACATACCCCTTCTGTATTTTCTCGCTTTGCTCGTTATAATTAAGCCGTAATACCTCGCGCTAAAGCTGCGCTGCTGGCTCGCTCCGAAACAGCAGTTAAGGATCGAGCCTGCGCGCACGTGCCTATGTTGTAGCTCTAAAACTATATCTCTTGCCTGCTGTGTGTGATTCGTGCGAGCGCGAGAGAGAAGGAAAGTGTAGAGCGAGGGAAGAGAGAGGGAGAGCGAGAGAACAAGAGCAGCAGTGGCGGCGGCGGCGGCCCATCGGTGGCATGGATTTTTATCTGTGCCTACATTTTTCATCTTTATTATCCTTTTATCTCGCGCCGATCGATAATAAGAGCCCGACTCGCTCTCGCTCCCGTGCGGCTTTTCGTCTCTGTTGCGCTCGGCTCTGCTCACCGCACTCTTTCTCTCTCTCTCTCTCTTTTTTTTTTACTGTTATTATTATTTTCCAGCCGCACACACACCATAATCTCAGCGACGCGGCTATAAAACTGTGTCAGCGATATTTACGCAGGCGCGCTTCTAAATATTCGCGCTTGCATGCCTGGGCTGCGCTCTCTCTCTCTCTCTCTCTCTCTCTCTCTCTCTCTCTCTCTCTCTCTCTGTCTTCTGCTTACTCTTCTGCACGTATTGCTTCTATATATCTGTGTGTGTACGTGTGTGTTGTATGTGGAGTTAAAGTATGCTTTCGCACTTCTTTAATGCACATCTTTAGCTGTTCCTGGAATCTTAAGCGATTCTTACATTCAGCCTGTTGAAAATGCGATTGAAACTGCTAAAACACATTTTATATATACCAATACGGCCATATGTAATTTTATAAATTATACTATCATAAGCATATTAGCTTGTATTTTAAGTTAGAAGTTTGCAATTTTAATAACGCAACATTTTGTGTAAAGATAAAAACGACACGCGAGTAATTTCACTTAGATAATGTCAAGTTAAATATTTTCTTATGTCTAATAAAATGAACCGAGTTATTTAGGTATCCAGAAAGCTCGTTTTATTATTCACAAAAATTCTACGTACTCGGTAGTTTAAAATTCAGTTTTCGAGCCTTAGCTATAACGCATCACTGCAAAAATATTTGTAGTAGCGCACAAAAGCATTTTATCAGCCAAAAAAATTAAACTGATTTATTATTCTATTAGATGCTATCGGTCTGCATGCATAATTTCCATAAATTTCTCTTTGTTATTATTAATATTAAGAAAAACAATCAACAGCAAGTCATGAAATCAGAATATGAAAAGTAGCATCATCGTTAAAACGTTCTGATAACTCTTTTCAAGCCAAATTAATCGCTGAGAGCCATAACCGTAAAGCACGAAATGTTTAATAAAGTTGTTTGGTCGACTCGCAAAGCCGCATAACGCTTGTAGTTTTATTTGTAGCGGTATGAGGTCAGCGAGGTATTATAACGAGATACCGGATAAGACCTTACGAAAGTGCCGATCTCTGCGCTCGCGCGTTTTTCCCCACCCCCTCTCACTTCTCTTAGTTTTTTGCTAAGTGGACAATAATGCCTATCAGATGCACCGCTTGACTTTTCAGTCTCGAGGTGATAACAGCCTAGGCGCGTTACGTTAGCACATTACTTAGCGAAAGCGCGCAATAACGCGCTCTCTCGTCAACTGCGTCAAACGTTCTTATTTCTATTTTTTCAGCTGCGTTTTATTTATTTATTTTTTTGTTTTTTCGTTCCTGATGTGCGCTTGCCATTAAATGTAAGTTTATTTTTTTTAATCTCGGATAGTCATATTTTTTTACGATACGCATCGTAAAAGAAGTTACCACTTTTCTAATGAAAAAGTTAATGCGCGTCTTTAAATTCTTTGCATTAATTAATTATCTTCAAGGTATAAAAATAAAACATTTGCGTGATTTCTGTGTGCATAGTAACGCACGCATATATAATTTTCTTATTTCATTTTCTTGATGCACTTATACTTTTTTAACTGTTTACGCGTGCTTTTACAGTACGCGTATTTTAAAAAAATTCATTTCTTTAATTATTTCAAACATCTTCAAAGTTTAAATTGAATATATAAAATTACAAAATAACGCTCTCTGTAGCAGCTTAATAACATCAAGACGTAGCATAACCAATAATTTATAATTTAAAGAAACGGAGAAACTAAGATCATTCCCAAGCCTATTCTTTTTTTGTATATCATCGATCGTTTCTATGAAATAAATATACTTGTAATGTTGTTAATTTCCCTTCATTGTTCAATTATCCTAAAACGACGGCAATCCAGCGCGCGCGCTTGACGATCCATCGACTTATATAGGCCGCGGTAGAAAAAGCCCAGGCCACGAGGTAAAAGATGGATCGGTAGGATCACGATCGTCGAGCGCCGTAATAACTTAAGGGCTGGCCGTCCGTCGTCCCCGCCACCACTCTTAACGCGGCTTCCCCGGTAATAAATAGCGAGCGCGTTCCGGGAGGGCGCAGATTAAAAAGCGATGCCCGGCTCTTAATGGAAAATTATTTGGCCTTCCGTAATTTAAAAGGCATTCCCCGGCCAGCGGCGTCCCAAAGCCGCTTCTTGGAATTTCAGCCAGTTTTTCTACCAAACGTTTCATGGCTTTCCTGCGTTTCTGTTTCTTATTCTGCGTGGAGGCTGCGTAATCGCGCGATCTCGTTTTATGACTGCTCATTATGTGTGTATTAGCGAGGGCTTGTTAGTTTTATTCTGAGCCAGTGTGAAATTGCGCGGTTTCGCTCGTTACGAATTTTCACGAGTCAAGCTAATTTCATTAGCAATCATATGTAATTTCGTCCGCATCTATTATTACTTTCTGTATACAGCTGTCCTCGCTCCAGCTAAATGAATAATTGTATATGCCTATAAATAGAATTTTTATCAGTTTTATCTAGTATAGATTTAATTCAGGCAGGTCTTTTAAATAGACACTAACTAAGACCTAATTAACTTCAAAATTTTTTAGAGGTACAATTAGCACTTGTTATTCCTACTTACTTGTACTTATTTTTAAAAATTTTCCATTTAATATTATTGTATAGAAAATAAAGAAACACACAAAGTATTTTAGTAAATTCTTACTTATATTTTTGAAAGGACGTCTGAAGTTGGAAATAGTCACTATTCACTACAGTATTTAAGACAATCGATGCGGCTTTATATTTAGAAAAAACGGATACTTTTAAAACAAACTTTTTTATAGAAACGGAAGGTTCAGAAAATTATCCTGCTACTTAATTTACAATCAATACGGCAATGCTCAGCGAGCCTTTTGGCGAAACGCGTAGACAGGCGTGACTTGAAAATTCGCCTTTCAGCCTACTGGCTTATCCCCTATCGCTGTCCTCTTATCGATCGTCCGCCACGTGTATATTTCTGGATTGCGAGCGAGAAAATACGAGGCAGAAAAAGACGGCAGCGAGATTCAGCCTAAAAATTAGCGCCTCGTCGTTGCGCTGTACAAGCCGCATTATATACGCAGCAGCAGTGTGTCAGGCCTGCAGCGCGTTTATATACATATAAAACAGCCTAAAGAGCCATGGCGATATATCGTCGCGCCGTATAATCGAGAGGGCCTTTATTATTATAACGACAGCCAGGGGTTTGGCATGGCGGTCGCTGGGAGTCGAGAAAGCTGCCAGTCGCCGTAATTTTCTAAGAGGGGCTCTATACACTCCCCCTTTCTGCAGGCGCGCATACTCGTCTTCGTGCGCTATATACCGATCGATTAACCATCGCCGACGCGCGGGTTATACGGAGCGCCGGGGAGCTATATGGGGAGTCGCGAGCGTGGCCTAGCGTCTCTATTACGTTGCAGGCGCGTTTGATATAATTTTAGGGGATGCATCTCGCTCTACGGCGCTCGCTCGGCTCCCCGCCGCCACTGATGTACTGTTTGAATAGTCATGGAATAGCTGAGAGACTGCAGGAGCTCCTGTATGTGCTAGCTATTTGATGTCTAGCTTTTTCATCAGCGCGCTGATTAAAAGCGCACGTCGGTTCGCTGCGTTCTATTGCTAAATCGAGTAGCCCAGTTTCGCTGCTTTAGTTTGGAAGAATAAGTTTCTCTTCTTTTCAGACTTCACTGATGAAATGCGCTAGATTAGATATCTATAGACGTGTGCCGCGAAGGTAAGACGTACAACGTAGAAACTCTAATGACCTATTAATTTCACAAAAGCTGTACAATAATTCCGGAGCGAGAGTAACGGGAATCGATCAGCTCGTATACCTAAAGTCTTCTCCCGCAGGGTAAAGCCCAGCTACGCGTAGTAAGCGAAAAAAGAAGAAGATAAATTAGGCCCTGTAGGATGATCGCGTCGATAGCGCCCTGTGCGTATATACAGAGAGAGCCGAACGGGATACATGTATTCACGGCGAGCGGACGGACGGCTGACTCCCTGGATTAAAAGAGCGGTTGGCTGCACCACTCTGGGGACGTTACCGGAGCGAGCTGCCGCTGCCCAGGGGAAATGGAAAGAGAAAAAACGCGAGAATTCGGAAAGAGGGTAATTGGAGGGCTCGGGGAGAAGAGAGTGGGACGCGGAGATTTTCGATTATCGGCTGCCGCGTTCAGGTGAGCCGTCTCTCCCGCTCTCCGGCCAAGGTCGCAAGACCGGCTGGCCGCGCGCACGCAACTATTCGCGATGCTAATTAGTCAGCCGTCCTCTTTTGCATTCCGGCGTATACACCGGCGATGTGTATCTTCTGCGAATGTGTCGCGCACGGCTTTCTCTTTCCTCGCTAATTTCACCTAGCCGAGACTCTTTCACCCTTCGCTCTTTTCTTTTTCTCTCTTCTAATCTCATGCTCCCCGAGTCTTATCTGCTGCCTTATCTGCGGGGATTTTCTGGCCCCGTGTTTGCCCCAAGTCGTGCGCGCAAGATATACACACTGCTATTCAATGGAAATTTTATGGCGGCTGCTCGCGTTCTACACCTTCTCGTTAACCCGATGTCAAGCGAGATATAGGGTTTTTTCTCGACTTTTCTCTGCCTTTCTATAACTGATGATTGCGAGCTGATACGGGATTCTTGGGAAATCTCGATTTACAAATTAATAAGAATGCCGATGGCTCCTTTTACGTGCCGAGGCGTCTTTTAAGTCTGCCGCTGGGTCGATTTCTGGATATATATGTGAAAAAAAATGTTATGCATAAAATTATATAAGGTATTGCTTTTATTCATGAACTTGCTATTAAAAAAAAAAGCGGAAATTGAGCGTAGAAAATTGGTTCTCATTATACCATATTAGTAGAGGTGTGGAGATTTTTACATTTCAACGCATGGCACAGGCAAGTTTCTCTTTTCAGACAGAAATTTGCATTTGTGAATTTCTTATCTGTGTTAAAGTTTTGCATTATTTTCTGTTAAATGGAAATGTTATTACGGAATTTATTTGGGGTTAAAAATTAAAAGAAAAAGCTGCAAATAAAAGACGTAGCTCGTAGAGGCATAGGTATTAAGGCTGTGGTTGGTTAATAATAACAAACCCTTGCTTATAATAGCGCATAAGTAGGCATTATTTCTATTTTTTACTAACTTACGCTAAATTATTTTCGGTAAACTCAGCATTTTATTATGGTTAAGTCTGTTTTCGTTTTTTTTGATCAATTAAGATTAATCTTTAGTAGCATATCGGATTTATTTATATACACGCGTGAACTTCAGCCTCATTTTAATGCTAATACGAGTGAAAGTTTATGTCAGAAAAACATGCACGCGTGAAAAGAAAATTAATAATTCCTCAACTGGATTTATCGATGTATATATACGCACTGTAGCAATTAGTAGCTGACTGGCATTATTTATAATCTATGTATCTACTTCATTAATTGTTAAAATAGTGATACAATAACAACTGCGTTTAGTATTAAAAGCTAATCGTATTAAAGTATGAACGATATTTTTCTTTAATTAAATTGAATTATTGTGATTCGTACGGGTACGGTATTTTAGATAGTACGCTCGCTGATTACTTTGTTTATTGGTTATTGTTGTAGTTCAAAAGAGTCATATATTTAATAAGTTTTATTGTGACATCAAACTTTCTCATGATTTAGTGCCATGATATCGCAAAAAGTTTGTAGTTATAATTTATTATGATTTTATGAATCTGCTTTTTAAAGTGAAAAAATTAATAGATTGTTACAGCTGTTATATTTTAGAATATAAATTATAAATTAACCTTCGCTAATGTTTTTAAATTAAACAATAATTCAATAAATACTTTATTCGTTTAGTAAAAATACATACATTTAAACATTTTATTGACATACGTTATCACGTCATTATTTTAACTTATTACACTTCATTACTGTATTCTTTTATTTATATTATTTTTCATCAAGCCAATCAAACAACGTTAAAAAAAGATAATAAAACACCCTCAAGTACATAAAGAATAAGACTCATACTACCAAAATCATGTATATACGAGCTGTGCCAGCACATAAACACACCGTGCATATATAACTGTTCCATATAAGAACTAAAGTATAGGAATAGAGGGCGAGGAAAGTTCCTATCAGATCGTTAGACTGCCCTCGCTTCTCTTTTTCTCTTTTTTCCGCGATAGGGTGGAATTTGCTATTGAAGAAAATGAGCTGCCGATTCGGCATCCCTCCGAGCGTACACTTATGCTTGATTCGCATTAGGCACGCTCCTCTGACTCTGTGTTCTTTTACTCACTGTATTCCGTGAATATATAGTACTTTTAATATATGACGCTGTATTGAGCATTTTCATTATGAAGTAGAAAAAGTAAATTAAGCGCTTAATTTGCTGGAATGATGAATACACTGTTATTGCGCGCCATATTGTATATTTATATTCGTCGGAAATATGTTGAAATGCATAAATAATAATGAAAATAGTAATGAAACGTAAATTATTTCTCAAAATGTATAGTAGAATGTTTGAATCAGAATTAATTTGAAAACCGTCGCTAGTTTAAAAGTACTCTCGCAGCTGAGTTTGTTCAGTGCTTCTGGTACTTTGAGACGACGAGGTGAAACTGTCCCGCGGTGCTTTGAGACTTGAAATTTGCCCTTTGAATGGACTAAAACGTTTGTCGTTTAATGAGTGGCGCGATTCCAGCTGAGGGTCCAGCGCGCAGCGGAGGCGGCGCCACGCGAAGTCGACAGAAACTGCCGTTCGAAATTGCTTTTCGCGTTGCGCCGGGATTCATCAAAGTACCACTCGCTTTTTGCGGTGCTTCGCTTTTCGGCTGCGCCGGCAAATTGCTTACACAATTTTCCCTCTTTGTAATTGATTCGAAAACTGTGAAGCTGGACAATCAATTTGAAAATTGCTGTTTGTTACGCCAAGGACTGTGAACTTTGTCGCTACACGCATACGTAACGTTAAACCTACTCTTTTAAATCTGAAATTTTCATTTTCGGCTAGATCATTTTTTTTTTCTTCAAATATATTTTTTTAATTAATAACAGTAAAATAATATTATTAGAAGACAAATAAAGCAACAATTTTCCGTCGAATTACATTAAATTTATTCCATTAATAGAGGAATATCACGTGACATGCTGACGCGAGTTTTGGACTGTATAGAAGGCCTCGAGGCTTCGCAACGTAATAACACTATATAACGTAAGATCCAGCTATTACCGCGTGAGAGGAGAGGAGAGGAGAGGGAGCGACAACGCTCGTTGAGACTTACAATAAGGAAAGGCACAAGATTCCTTTCACCGCTCTCGAAAGAACGCGTGCCAGTCAGATAAATATGTGCCTTTCCTATGTTATACCTCGAGCGAATGGCCGAAAACGTACGAATATGGACTCTCCTCCTCTTACCAGCTACGTCAATCGAAAATCCGATCGTCTATGCATTATAATGTAGTAGATATATTCAGAAGGTCTTAAGAATAACTACTTGACCCGGCGGTAATCATGAAGAGTATCAATATCCCAT
>UELX01004421.1:0-17940 GCA_900480035.1 Eupelmus urozonus
AACGAGACTTTCCCAAACTTGAAGTGTTTGATTTAAAAAAATAAATGTTTATCAAAACTTCATCTGAAGTTTAGCTATAGTTTAGCTATATGTGTCGTTCTTTTGAATTTTGAATGCTTGTGTATATCTTCTTTTCGTGGGCTTTGTTTGATGAGATTGGCAGATCGATTTTCGATTTTGGCGCTGCTTTAAAACTGATAATTCCTGATATTTTTTTCATTCGTCTGTAGTGTTTTGTTAGACTGTATTTTTAGTATTTATCCGTTTTAACTTCTAACGTATTCCGGCATTAAAATAGAAGGTATATATAATTCAGCTCGAAATAACTCTTTTACAAGAGTTAATTCCGTCCTTCACTCTGCCACCTAAATCCAGCCACTTCCCACAATTAAAATTCAAAGCTATTTCATTAATTTCTCAAAATCTTTCTCACACACTCTTAAACCCTTTACTCCCAAATCCAAGCTTAGCCAAATCATCACACCAGCCAGATTAGAGCAATAACTCCCCTACCAACGACAACTCCAGCACGCTCGCTCCACTGATAAAAGGACTCTTCTCTTACCCTCTTCCCGCACGCAACTTTCTCACACTTCCGGCATCCCCGTGCGAGCATTTTATATTTATATCTTTATCGGGCGCGCCTCGCACTTCCGAGGCTCCGAAGGGGGGAACGACCCTCCTCTTTCTCTCTCACTCCCTTTCGCGTTGAAAAACTGTCCTCTTCCATGGCAGAGGGAGAGAGAGAGAGGAGGCAGGCTCCTTCAAGCGCCAGCGCTGAAACTAATCGATATGGCGGCTGCGAGAGAGGACCCGGGCAGAGGCCGCGTGTGAGGGCGCGTCGAGGTGTACGGATGGTGGAGGAGAGAGGGAGATGGAATGGAGGAAGTTTCTTTCAGGGGCGCGAGATGGCTGGGAATTGATATCGAAGCGTCGGCTTTAAGGTAGCGGGGTGAGCTTTAAGGATGGCGTTATGGGATGTGAGGGGGTAGGTGGGTTTTTTGGAAGGCATGGGAAATTATTGGTGATGTCCAGGTGGGGTTGGAATGGTAAAGTAGTGAATCATGGTGATGGTACTTACCGACTGTCGGCATCTTTTTTTAGGATCGCGACATTGGAGTTATTTTTCTGTGTAGATGTAATTATTGCTGTTTTATAAGGATTTTTTTTAAAGGTTTGAGGTGTAAAGTTTCAAAGACCCTTTCGCAATTTCAATCTGGCTCGAAGAAATTAATTTAACTCTTGATAAACCTTTTTAGTCTCCTAAGAAGAAAGTCTTTTATTCAGAACATCGATTGCTTTGCTTACTTGCAGTTTTGCTTCATTATTTATGATACATTGTCACGACCATTAATAATTTTCGTCAAGATTTCTAAAGCTGACATTTTCATTATCCACGTAAAGTAAATTGCACAGAGTAAAAGTGTGAAAATTAGAATAATAAATATAAAATATCAAGTCCATCAACGTCGAGGAAATTTGTTCATATCTTTTTTTACTTTTTCTGGAATATTATCATATCACAATTAACTTCAGTTAACTCGAACTTTTGCCGTTTCATCCGATAAAAACATAGCGGAAAATTATTTTCCAATACATAATTCAATAATTTAATACGCCCAATCAAACTCCGTACAAATAGCTTTCAAGCAGAGAATAAATGAAGCGAAAAATCTGATACTTTTCTTATAAAACCAAGTTCGAGAAGATAATATGCGTTTCCCATATATTAGCAAAGCTGCAGGGAGCTCCCAAAAAGCAACGTTAAAATAGTACAAATAGAATATTCGACAAAATACCTTTGATCTCGAGAGAGCTGCCCGAATCCAATGAAGCTACCTCGCCGTATCGTTTTATTCCAGCGTGTTTTTTCTGGCGCACTTTTTTTCGTCCCAGCTCGAGGGATCGCTCGAATTCATCGGGAGCTTGTTTTTCGATGATATAGCCGAGTTACGCGAGTGATTGCCTGTAACATCGTGATGCGAATAATATTTGTTCCGACGATAACTGTATTATGCTAGATTCACAACACCGGGCGTTTACGTACACGACTTCAATACTCTAGTCGATCCCTAAAAGCAGATCGTCCGTCGTAAATACCCACTTACACAAGTTACAAGCCTCGGAAGCTGATCCAAAAAGGCGGGGCCGAGAAAAAATTCCTGGCAAGAGAGCGGGAAGTGTACTCCGGCGCTTCTCGGAAGCGTCGCCCGTGCTCGTAGGATTGGCCAGGATTTTGCGCAAAAAGCACACACCCACGAGACAGAGAGAGGAGTAATAAATGCTCGCGAAAAGGAAGACACGGATGGCAAAACGGATGTGTGCTATTCGGGACGAGTGGCAAGCGCCGAAGAGCGACGGGAGAAAAAAAAAGGAGAGGCGCTCGGCATTTTTCTGGCGCGATTTCGAGTCCTACTTTTTTGCCCAGACCTACTCCATCTCCGCTCTCATGTGTGTGTGTGTCTCTGAATGTGCCGCTCTTGTTGAAGAAAGACGATTCTTTCCGCCATTCTTTTGCCCGCCTCTTCTGGACGTTTCCGTCCTTGTTGCTGCGTGGATTGCGATTGCAAATAAGGCGAGCTTTAGTAAGGGAGTGATTTGTCTGAACAATATGTTTTCGGGTCTTTGATCAAAGTTGTGCTTTTATTTTGTGTGAATTTGATGATTATGATTTACAGTAAATCTCTACTTGGCAATCAATTGGTTCTTTGCTGAATTTCTATATCAAACATATAGATCAAAGCCCAATTTACCCATAGAACAAATAAGCTAGATCACAGTGTCAATTCAATCCTTTACCAAAAATCAAGGAATTGCTGTTCTACCCAAAACCCTCTCTCAAAATCTCTGCGCTCTCCACGCTCCCATCCAATCCACTTCTCCTCTAGCCGACTCCTATTACAGAACCAGCTCTTTCCGGATCGCACACTTTCTTCCGACTGCAGAAGTTATCCTAATGGAAGAGAGCTCGCGCTTACACTGCAGCTCGGAAAGCAAACACGCGGTGGCAAATTTAATTTGGCCTCTTTCCTCCACACCGCCGCAAGGATCGCAGCACACCAGACGTATAAACGTCGTAGGGAGAGCCGAAGCTGTATTAGGGGGCTCCTCCGAATCCGGACTCGAGCCTAATCGAGTATGCAGAGATATTTGGTTAGAGTCTCGGCCGGCGCCCCCAGCATTCGGCTGATACTCGCGCGCACCCTTCGAAAGATACTGTGGTATTCTCGTGGCTTGGAGCCGCCGCCTTGGCTCAATGGAGAGTTCAACCCTTTTTTTTGAAGACGTCGTTGGATGGGAATCGAGGGGCTTCGGTACGGGTATCGAGATGGAAAATGTGAGGAGACTTTACTCGGCGAGTCGAGTGATGGCTTTATGATTGTTGCCGAGGAGATTACGATTGGGGAATGATGAGTTTATCCGATTAATGAAGTATCTTTAATGGTAGGGAAACGTGGGATCTTATGTAGCGTTATGGTGATGTATGTAATTACTCTGGGAAGGTTTTTCAACTTTTCAATAAAAGTTTTTGTCTTAAACGAACAAGTCAACTATATTGACATATACAAATCAAAATCAGCTAAATTTCGAGAAAAACGCCACTGCTAAAACCCCCCAGCCCATTGCATGCCCAAAGTATCAAATACTTCCTCCCACTCTCTTCTTCGTATCAGGTAACTCTCATCAATTTCCTCGCCACCAACACGCCACGACCCAAAACCTCATCAACCTCCCAAAAAAGCCCGTCTCGCCCATAGACAAAGACTAGCCCGCGGCGCAATCTGTAAATTCGATTATGTCATCTCTGGAAACTGGACAACCAAGAGAAGGCGTCCTTCTCTCGTTAAGCACCTGGTCCTGCACCTTGCTGCTGCTCTCCTTCTGTTTACTTGCTCCGTCTTTCTCTTCTCCTTTATGTTTCGTCCCCCCGCGCACGCGTGGCACGTGACTCTCTCTCTCTCTCTCTCTCTCTTTTGCATGGCTGCGCGCGAAAGGAGCACACGACACAAGAGGGTGCGCGCAGCGAGGCCTTCAAAGGCAGCCGCTTGGAGCGGAACGTGTCATACGGGCGAAGTTGGGCTTCTCGTTTTTTTTTTTTTAGGGAGAATGAGAGAGGAAGATCGGAGAGTGAGTTGGACGTAGCTATCGCTGTGGATCTGGTTTGGCGGTTCGCGACGCGGCTGGCCTTGCATGTGGGCGCGATCGAGTTTTGCTATTTTATAGGGGCAGTGTGTGGACGAGGTACGGGATGCTCGTAAACCTGTGTCCTTTTTGCAAGCTGGACAGAATTGATAGTGTTTTTTATGGGGGATGCTCGATAACGCTGCCAGGTGGTGGATTTTCAATTAAGAGCTGCGCGACTGTTGGATGTGTTGATCGAAATAGTTTTCAATGTTTTACAGTAATTTGAAATAAGAATTAATGTACATATTGTTCAAATTATAAAGGGCAAATCGATGCGCAAAGTATATGTCATTGATTCTTGCAAATATAGATTTGTTTTGAAAGTCTGGGTGGGAACAACGTAGATGAAAATTGCCATAAAAAAGAGTTATAGTTTGAAATCACGACAAAGCTTCAAAGTGGTTTTTCAACAAATAAGAGCACAATTTGGTCATGTAACATAATTTTCTACGATTCAGATTTATAAAGTCCAATGGATAAATTATTTTTCTGAAATACCTGTCTGAATAAAATTGTTATAGTAATGTGTTTTACTTTTAACTACATAAATACTATTAATTTTGTGTTATCATAAACATTTTTGTAAATAACTTTATCTTTTTCTTTTCAGGTAAGACCATAACTCCATAGTATATTCCATCACAGTTTCCAATCCAAAGTCTGTAAGTAGAGACATCAAGCACAAATTTTATTAACACAGCTACTCACACTCCTCCAAAACACTTTCCCAGGTTTCGTTTAAACAAACTATTAACAGAACGTCAACGTGCGTACATATTGACACACTGTCGTCCCGCTGCAGTAGCTCAATGCATCTGCGCACAACTTTGTACACCCCCGATCCACCTATCCACATCGTCCGATAGATCGGTCAGTCCACAACCTAATACCACTGCACCCCCCATTATTATATCCTCCAACCCTCCCATTCTCTCTGCAGCCACCATACCCCAACTACACACAGCAACTAACACACGCGCTCATCGAGAAAAATAATCTGCCCCCTCTTCCCTCGTCGTCTCCCCATCTACTGCAGCCGACGCCACGAACAGGCTCGCCTCCTGCAGCGGCCCGTTGATTGACGTGTGTACGCGCACAAATACACGAACGCGCGCTTTATGTAAGCGTACGCAGCGTGGATTTTCGAGGCTGCACGAAGAGCGAGCGTGTGGGCTTTGTGCCTCGCGCTCGCGCGTGTCCCTTGCTTAATCCTCGGGGACGAGGATTCTGCTCATTTGGAGGTATTGTTCGCAAGCGCGAGCGAACAACCGGCGGCGGCACTTTGTTCGCTCGCTCTGAGTTCGATAGTTTTTGATAGGCGCTCCGCTGGAGGGCCGGAGATGGGCTGGGGTGATGGTGATTAGGCGGGATTTTTTCTCGTTATTTCGAGAGAGATTTCGGGGATAATTGTTGGGGGAGGGGGAGATTTTTTTTCGTCGATTTAATTGTTATTGGGAGATGGGCGTGGTGAGAGGGGTTTTGCTGGTTTACGAATGGAGAGTTTATTATTTAGATTAAATATTTGTGTATGATAATATTTGATAAAAGTTGTTAAATACTTTTGTGAGAATGTTGATATATCAATTAGTTAGTGTTCTGGCATTTTTTAGCGCATAAAATTTGAAGCTTATAAATTCCGAGGCTTAACGGAATACAATGCATACGAAATGAAGAACTTTTTATGCTCCAGTGAAAATTGATACCCTGGAGGATTGATAATCCCCCTTGTTAGTATTTAATTCATAATCTAGATTCAAAATGGTATCCGCAGACAGATTCAAGAGTTTAATGAAAAAAATCATTATTTCAGTTCAGCGAAAAATTTAACCAGTATAAAAACACAAAATTACTAACTCCACAACAATTCTCTATAATCCACACCGTTCTATCCCAGCCTAGAACATAATCGCGAAATTACTTAACCGGCGAAAGAGAAAAAAAATCCCACGGGCTCCCGATAATTTCGAATATTATCAATGCGATCATTTGTATGATCCGCGAGAGAGGCCGTAGTCGCGTTCACGCGAGGCCCGCGCCGACGGAAATTGCTTCCCGCGCGCTATTCTTTCGCATTTCCGATTCTCAAACGGCGCACGTGCACGCAAATCATCGGGCGCACGCATCCGATGCATGCGAAATGCCACGAACACTCGACATCCGCCTCGGAGAGTCTAGCTCCGCATGCGTGCGGTGTCCCTTCTCCGTTGTTTCTTTCGGTTCTCGCGAGCTGTTTTAACAACCTTGAATGATTGTGGAAAAGTGGAGGGTAACTAGGGTAATTTTCTGGATTATGTTTCAGCAGAAGGTTAGTTGCTCTAATTGTTTCTTCAGCAAAATGATGTGTTTTTCTGTAAAGGTACCTTGTTGAGCTAGGTAGTAATTAAACCTAGACGTTAATTAACAAGAAGATCTTTCCAAAATAAACTTAAAAATATCTAACACTTACAGAATATTAATTAAACACTTAAACAATATTAAATAAACATTTCCAACGCAACCTCATTAATACCACCGCGGCATCCAAAACCCGCGCTCCCATAAATGCTCAATTATTATACACACATTGTATTTCTAATGGCGCTCGCCTTACCCAGCCCCTCGCCCCTTTACCGTCGGTTTAGCGCGGAATTGCGCATACCGCGCGACTCGCATCCCAAGAATCGCAAACGCGCGAAATGCAATGTTGGCGCATCCCTGCATAATCCCCAGCTCGTGGGCGCAGGCGCGCGTTTCTCAAAGCCGCGTAGTAGACGACGGCCGAGGCCTCAAGATTGCAAATGCGTGCGCGCCGCCGGGCGCGTTTAACCGTACATACGGGTTATTCCGCGGCGATTCGAAGGTTGAGTGATTTTGAATTCAGTGCGAGTGGTGGTCTGGGTGGTTAGTGGAGTTTGATGGGGCTCGTTTGAGATTTGTGTTAGGGACTTTAGTAAAATTGGTGTAAAATTTAGTATGATCATTATTATGTAAATAATGATACTTAATATATGAGTTTTTTGATTGATGTAATAAACTGCTTGAAACTATCGTATACTTTTATATATTTCGAACTCTATAGAAGCAGATGCTTACTTCGTAATGACTGGAGTATACGTACTCGGTTAGGGCAACGGTGATCGATATTACTATAACCCCTCATACATACTCTTGTTCACAATTAATCCCTTAATTAAAAGTATGCAGCTCTATAGAAATATCTAAAATTATAGTTTTTACTTCGAATGCTGTTCACCATTTTATTATACAAATTTGACTAATTATAAAAAGCATTTCCATAATGACTATTTGGTAAAAATGAAAAATTAATATCAATACATCCTCCCGTCTCTCGCCAAACGCCACTCGTATAACAAATACGCAGCAGCGCCGTGCGAAATGTTTACGAAAGCGCTAAACCAAATTCCATTATCGTTCATTCACTGCGCCATCTGTCGCCGTGTATGCATCCCACGAGCCATAATCGCCCCGCTCTTCCACGCGTGGCTGCGAATTGCAGCGCGCGAATTCAAAGGCCCCGCGCAAAAAGCAAATCTGAATATAAATGGATTATTCCCGTGCGAGCCACCCTTATCGCATATCGCGCCTTCATAAGTCACGATTGCCCCGCGTGAGCTTATATCTTCGTTATCTATTTTTTTGCGGTATAGCGACGTTCAAAGGACAGATATACATTTAGGGAACGAAAGTGCGATGAGACGACGATCATCCACGTTTTCACTATGCACGGGTTAATTGCGTATCGTGGGCGACTGGAAGCTCGGGATGTATTGTAGAATGCAAGTAAGGGGAGTTAGAGCCAGGGGGAGAGTTATAATTGGCAGCGTTAAGTGAGCTGCAAGGCTGGGAAAGCGGAGTAAATAAAATTAGCTAGATATTGATACACGTATCGAATGTGTGTATCTGTTTTCATGTGAGTTTAAGGTTGGACTAGTATATTGAAATACTCCTCTAAAATACGCAGCCCCATATATACACAGGTAATCTAAAACTTTCAAGCTAATGCGTTCATTATCCAAACACGCGCTCCCATCCCTATCATCAAGCTCCACTCTCTATTCAACGCCAGCTCGTCCCGGACCGCGCCAGTATCCACACACATCCTCTCCGAAATATGTATGAGCAGTCAAACACGGCCCACGCGCGAGTTTATCAATCGCTGCTCGATGCGCCGAACAATCGTCGCTGTATCTCCGCAGAGATTTCGCGGGGGCTCATCTAGTCGCCTGACGCGGAGTGTATACACCGCGGTATAATCAGCAATCGGACCGTTCTGCCGAATAATTCACGATTGGAAAACGCGAGTGTGCGGACCGCAGCGCTAAGCTCTAGGGATTCTGCAACAGCGCGGACATTAGCCGAGGAGACGGAACCCCCCGTATAGAATTTTGGGGGTGTGGTGTGAGTGGTATAGTGTTAGGAGAGAGAAAAAGGATGAGGGAGGCTGATATTACGTGCGCGGATGATTCATCGCACCCCATGATGCTGCGCACGTATGGTCAGCTTTTTCTGTATCTATGGCTCTGGCTTTGTTGCTTTGAGTTACGGCTGGTGTAATGTTGCTTACACTTACGGTTGAGCTGGGTGTTTTTTGAATTTTGCAGTTGTGAAACTGTTGTCGAAATATTTATTGTTGCGTTATGTTTGGTTGGTGATGAAATTTTATTTTCAGTCAAGCTTCTGTTGTAAAAAAAAACAAATATAATACAGAAAAAATGATTGATTTCGACATTTATTTTATTGGAGTTTTTAAAAGCTCGTGACATTTTTGAATACGAATGAGAACGTAAAAGTTATCTGTATCACTACTTTTGCTTTATCGGCGGCAATAAAATGCGGATTATGCAGTTCTATTTCATTTGCATATTACAATTCAATCTGCATGTATTATCCTTTCAAATTAATTGTTTATTTATCGGAGCTTACTGGCAATAAACAATTCTCCGCTTTTGTCATTCTACAATCAAACAACAACCAATTGTACTTTCTTACGCCCACACCGCCATAAAAAGTTTATCTAACAAAAAAATCCCTCTAAAACACTTTCCATAAATTTATCCAAAAAAACTTCATCTAAAACACTTTTACTAAACGTATCTAAAGAAAAAGTTCTAGTTTTAGTCCTCTAAAACATTTTCAACAAATTTCTTCGATCCACCTCTACATATTCCCCACCCACCCTTATCTCAGCTCCATCCTCTGCTACCCCCGGTGCAATCACGAAGCGAGCTATATCCAAGCCGCGCTTCTCCGACGTACATAACCGGTAGCCAAACTGGCGCAGGCGCACGTGCAACCGGATCAAGCGCTCTTTTCAGGCCGACGGCATAAGAGGGTCATATTGCATCTCCCCACGCCTACTTTGATCCGCCCCCGTCGCTTGCTCTGGCCCTTACGAGACAGGTTTGCCTCGTACCCTCAATCTTTATCTCGCTCTTATTTTCTCTGACGAGAGTCATGTCTTTTGGATTGTTCTGCTTGATGCTGGTCGCTGGGTAAATATTATGTGGACATGGGAGATGTGGGTGTTCATAGATAAAAGATTTATTTTTAAAAATGTTTTAGGGATAAAATGATGGTTATAAGCGAAGTAGATCCCGTTTAGATTACGCTGGTTTCGATTTCAATACAGAAAACTCAATCTATAAATGTCTGGACGAGTTTTTTCTCTGTAATAAACGAACATTTGTTTATAGTTATGGAATAGAGAGTTTAGGATTAATTACGATAAAACTCATAATTAAAATCTGCACTAAGAATCGATATTTGCAAATGTGCGCTTAAATTAATCACGAGAATAAAAATTAAACTGAGAAACCCACAATTTATTGATTAGTTTTACTAGAAAGTGCTATCGACCGCGCCTGCACTGGAGCGTAGAAAATGGCTAAAAGCTTGTACCCGAGAAATTGCAACTACGCCGTTTTTCGCAAAAACTCCGCCTTCCACTTCTGTACAAGAAAAGTTTGAATGAACCGTGCCGTTGCGAATCGAAAAGTTGCGGAATATACAACCATTGCTGTATATCTATTCATCGCGATATAGACTGGCACTCGTGCCATTGTTTCAATTTAAATGTTACCGCTGGATAAAAACATTTTCGAAAAGCAATCAATTTAAAAGCATTTTTAAACAATTACTATAATAGAGATTTGGAAATAGATATACAGAATCATTTACAAATATGCACATAGTCAGATAGATATTTCAATTAACCACTCTTATCTACCGCAAGCTCCAAATAATTCAGCCCATACGCTCACCATACAAGCCGTTCACTCCCTTATCTCTCAGCCCCTCACGCCACTTCCAAAGAACGCCTGTCCTCACATCCCCCGGAAAATGACACAGGGCCAAACCCTTCCTGCCACCCCTTCGAAAAAGCGGTATTCGTTTCAATCGTCACTCTCAAACGTCATATCGCGCCCGCAGCCCGTCAGCTCTCCCTCCATCGCGCAAAAAGCAAAAAACGAGAAAAGAGCGATCCTTTCGACTGTATATCGGAGGCACCTCGTGCGAAGCCAATCGGCAGTCATTAAATTAGCGACGACGACTCCCCGCTGCGACATCATTTGGCCCCACCCCCGTCCCCCGTTCCAGGCTCAAAGCATAAGCCCCCTTATTTTTGTGAGCAGCAGGAGGGGAGAAAACGTGTCGGCGGAGCTGCTACAGAGCGGCTGTAAAATCGGCAAATTTGCATGATAATGAAATGAAAGATTTTCGACCGGGCCGAATGGAAAGTGCTGTTTTATGTAAGGGGCTTTTGTTTGAAAATATGGGGCCTTTGTCGGCTGGGTGATTTGTAGAAGTTTAATTTTGTTTAGCGGAGGGAATTCATTTCTGTTCAGCCAAATAGCAATTTACAGTTTACACGGTTCATTAAGGATGCCTTTCTAGAGATTACTAATAAGTTCTACTTTTGTTTTAGTATATCCACTATATTTTTATGTATCCACCATCAATTTTCTAGACCAAATATTCCTTCCAAGTGACTCATTTACTCATCAAAAGTCACACGACTCCAACAGTCAAACGCTACTCCTAAAGCCAAGCGCATTTAGCCAATATTTTCCGAATCGTCTATCAAAGCGAGCCAGACATTCATCTCTCCCTCTCCTTCGCGTCTCGACGTCCTTGAGCCACCGTCGGCTCATGAAATTTTTAAACGCACTCGCTCGGACTCTCAACAGCTCCAAACTAAGTTGCGCTCGTGGAGCCAAGTGCTCGAGGGATGCGCCCTATTCCCCTGCCGCTGCACATCCATATACGCGAGAGACTCGCTATAAGTGCATATCAGAGGAGGGTGAAGAAATATGCGCCGCTTACCCCAAGGCACTTACAGACGCGCCTGCAACCCTTTTGTCGGTGGCCAGTCAGCCTGATCCGAACACGTGGAGATGTATATATGAGCGCGGTATCGATTATTTTCGGTTTGGTGGTGGGGGAGGAGCAGGGGATATGCATACAGGCTGGATTATTCCCTTCCGCTAGAGCAATCATCGACGATGAAGTTCCTAGGTGGCGTTTTGAATGAACGTGGACGAGAACGTGTGTGGCGAGTTATTGTGGAAGGTCCTTTTTTGGTTTTATAAAGTTTGATAGAGGATATTTTGATTCGTTTTGTTGTACCCTGTGAGCTGGAGGTAGAATAGAAATTTAAAAAGTTTCAAAATAATTCGGGCCCTAACTTGTATTATCAAAATTTAACAGCGCAATTAATCATTCAAGGATATAATCAAGTCATTGTCAAAACTTCGAGCAACGTCTCCAAGGCTCAAGCGAACGAACAAAACCTTTCGAAGCTCATAATACTCCGAAAAGCGACGTCCCTCGCGAACTATTCGCATTAATATACAATGCAGGCTCACGCCTTTCTTCTCTCTTCACCATCCTCCCGCTAAGAAAATTAGCGTCTCCATGGAATCTCTTTCTCTCTCATTACCATCGAGCCTTGCCGAGACGCCAGTCTGGAAATCGAAACACCTAATCAGAAGGTAAATGCTAAGCGCTCGTCTAATCCGTTCTTCTCGCGCCTCTCTCCCCTTTTTAATCTCGTTATCTCGACACCCTCTTCCCGTCGCGAGGGAAGGTCTAAGAACGGAGGAGGGAAAAGAACGGAAGAAGAAGACAAACAGCCGAGGATCAGGATCGAAGGAGTCTTCGTCATCGCGGACCACCCGTCGAGATTTAGAGATGGCTTAGGAGGTTGTTACAGGAGAAAAATTACAGCTAGGAACAGGATGGATGGTATCACGTTTAGAGGAGGGATTTGTGCTGATGCATTGTAATGTGGATTCCGGATGAAAGCCGGGATGAACATATGTGATTTTTGCGAATATGTTGAAGATTTGTAGGTGAAATTTGTTGTTATGAACTTGGGAAGTATGGTTGGGTAGGAAAAGAATGAATGGGTTTTAGGTGCAAAAATGTTGTTCACGATAACGGTTCGAGTATTTTTCTTCGAGTTTCGAGTTCGAGTATCCTTCTTCACTCGAATATTTTTGAAAGCTGTCTCTTGCACATTTTATTTCTTACTTTACCTTTACTCTTTTTACACGAGCTTAAGCTGTTCGTTCAAGAATATTCTGTCATCATCTACTTCGCCGTCGTACACACGAGCATCCAAAATGAAGAGCCTTTATCTTTCTCAAAAGCTCCACCTTTTATGTCCAAACACTTTCAGTCCACCAAAGCGCCCCTTACAACTTTGAAAATACTCCAAAGTTCCCTCCGTCAAATCCACGGCCCTCTCTCAAAAACTCCAGCATCACGGCAAAATTTTCAATTTTTCAAAAACAGAAAAAAAAGATGGCACCCTTCCTTCCTCACGAAATCCCCAGCGCGACTTTCGCACGATTATTCCGCTCGTCCGCGGCGAGGCGCGCTCGCGGTAATCCCGAGGCACATTTGCATATTTCAACTGGGAGGGAAAATGTTCTGCGCGGCAGCAGCCAGCTCCTCGATGCCATTATCTCGCCGTCTGTCGGAATATGATTTGCGCTCGTTCAAACGTACCAGAGACGAGCTCTTCTCCTGAGAAATCATTTACGACGCTTTGATTCGCCTCTTCCTTGCACGATTCTGGGATGCCACTGCCATAGCAGAAGTTAGAGGGATTTAGACGCTCTTGGATGGAAGGAATGGCTGTCTTTTGTATGTAATATGATTGGGTATTTTTGGAAGATGGTTAAGTAGGTATAGTAAGGTTTTAATTGGTTTAGATGGGCTTATTTTGAGATGATGGTGAGAAGAATAATATCTTTATCTAATTTATATTATAGTGTTGTACATTCAGGGATGACATAGTGCAGTATGTTTCTCTGAAATTGGAATATTTAATATACAAGTGTATATTGTATATAGATAAAATCAAGTTTCTTCTCAAAATTCATAAAAGAGCTTACCTCATCATATCTACAAAAACTATCAATTCCTTCCTGAAACAATCTTTTCCATTCTAACACAGGTCTAAGCTTCAATTGTAGCATTAGTACCATCGACAACAACCCATACATACAGAATTTGATAGTAATAGTATCGCATGAGCCATACACTGGCATCATTTTCAATGGATATACATGCGTCGACGTGGGGGAGGAGAGCGCACAGAGAAGTAGGAGCATGAAAGCGCTTCCGTTTGAGTGCGTTCCCTTGCACGATGTCGCCAGCGAGCTCGCGCTATTTCACGTATATACGTATTCAAGAAAGGAGCCGTATTTTTCGCTGGAGAGAAATTCGATCTTTGAGGTTTAATGGCACGCGATGTTGAAGAGAGCAAGTCGCTCTGGGATCGCTGACTTGTGCAGTCGTTCTAGGCAGGAAGATGGATTTCTGTCGAGACACAATTTCATGGTGGGTGGATCGGTCGAGTTGTTGGGGTATAGTTTAAATATTTTATTGCAGTTTCCGAGATGAAAGTTTGTAGAATTGCTTTATGAATCATTTTCTCTTACTTGAGAATAATGTAAAACAATAACTAAAAAAAGGTGTTCAAGAGTAGCATTCACTATGATTATAAAATAACATGATAAGCAATATCAGAAATTATTTCAAAATTGATCCTCTTACTCGGTCCCTCATCACCCATCGGTGCAGAAAATATGCTTCTTCGCCAACGCCCCTTTTTTTTCCCAAACTCCCCGGCTGCGCGATAAATTAGAGGATCGGCGAAAATTAAAAGTGAAAGGAGCGTGCCACGTGTGCGCCGCCGCTCTCCTTTTTTTCCCTACCGTCTCCGATTTAATTTCCCGACGGTGCGAAGCCACTATAACGAAAGCAATCGATGCCCCGCTCGCTAATTGTGAACATTTGCCCCGTGTCTACCCTATGTATTTTCTGCGTAAATATTTTTTTCTCTTTTGTAACGGATTTTGCAGCAGCGCGTGGAAATGAATTTATATTTGATGGGAGTAAATGAATTAAAGTTTTTAACGGTCTACTTTTTTCTGTTTGATATCGGTGCTTGAATCTGGAGCTTGATGAGCCATATTGTAAAGTGATTGTAAAAATAGAGGATCGTTTGTTTGCCGGAAAATTGTGCTGGATTTACTTTGCGGGATGCTATAGAATTTCGCATAGCAACAGTTAGCCACCGTTAAAGTGGAATATGAATTTCATTTTAACTCAATTGTTTGATTAAATATTAACGTGACTCTAAATGGGTTTCACTCCTATTTCATAAATGTTAACTTTATTAATGGCTGTCATTTATTCAATATTGTAGATTTTAGATTTAAAATAAATATATCTTCAAAAAATATCAAAATAAATGCTAAAGTACCACATTTGTTTAAAAACAATTAAAGTTTGTGAAAACTAAATTAATTCCAACTGTAAAAGGATAATTTCCTTAAAATAATAGGTGTTCAAAGACATTATTACACTCAGTCATACTGTCCAAAGTACTGCAGAATCTGTTTACGCCGCTACTTTCCTGCATCATCCGACTAATCTGCATCAAATAACCATATCTCTTACTACAATTACGTCACCAAAGTCTAATTGGCAATCACATAACACACCCTTTCTCATTCCCACCCAATTCATTCCAAAACCCCGTCAACCATCCCAATAAACCCCCATCTCGTATTCCCCAAAAACCTCCTAAATCCAAGGTCTAAACACTCCTCCATCGACACCCAACACCCTGCAGCATCCTTGAATTTCACCTCCTCTCGTAGAAGAAAAAAAAAACAACACCTCCACGCGAATCTGGAGCAGGCTCGCACGCGACGGGGGTGCGACGCGTGCCGCGTTTGTTAGGGAAGGGAGAGCGGATGCTGGCTGCACGTGCAGTAGCGCGCAAAACCTGCCCTGCCGAGAGAAGGAGAGAGAGAGATGACACGCGCACACATGGCGAGGAAAGATAAAACCCCGAGCTCGTCGGCCACGCGTGTCGTGAGGGGCGTCTCGATTCGTAATGGACGCCTGAGTTGGGCCCTTTGCTGTGGAGGGGTCACACACGCGTCCGAGGACGTGGGGGGTTCTGGTACAGTCTTTGAGAAAAATTAAGGTGCAGTATCGTTAGTGTGAAAATTTAGCTTTCCTGTTGGCCAATGTTGAGGTGGTATTGGGGCGGTATTGATGGGGTGCTGTATTGTTGGAGTTAATGGGTCGAGACGATTTTGATGGAAAATGGTTACGGTTAGTACGTTTGTAGTCAAATCTATTGTAGTATTTAATCTGTAGGATGAATGAAAGGAATAAGAAGGTTCATAAGAAAATTTAGGAGATGGTTTAAAACTAAACTTTTGCAATACATTCGCATCAAATCTTTATTTAGTTAATCATAGTAGGTTCAGATTGCGTAATTGGCGAGATCAAAGTACATGTGAAAAAAGTATAGAGCAGTTTTAGTAGCTGAACAGATGTTGCCATAATTTCAGCCGGGAGCGTATCGATCGGAATAATTAGTTTAGTTTGTCCCCAGCGAGCTGCTGCGTTTTTTCGCTCACTTTCAGATCTTTTTTCTGCTCTTTACAATTTTGGGGAGATTTCGGCAATTTTTGGATCCAAGTAGTAGTGATTGGTCATATTGGGGGTTACCAAGGGAGAAGGGGATTATGATCTTCTGATTTTTTCAGATAAGAAGTTAGGAGGGCGAAGCGCGACCAAAGATCAATCGCTGATGCGTTCAAGCGTTTATTTCGACGGCGGATATACTATTTCGCTCGAGAAACGAAATAAAATAAAGTTCTTGTAAAAGTTACACTCATAAAAACTATATACTATTTAGACACTAATATTTGAAACATCACTTTTACCAAACTACTCAACAGACTAAAAATTAATATTGCGAAAAATTCATTCCACCCAATCCTCGCCAAAATTTCAAATCCCAGCAACCCAGCCTTCCCCATTTCGTTCTCTTCTCTCGCCATCTCGGCAAACAAAACACGCGGCAGCCGGCGAAATTAAAATTTCAACGACAAAACTCGCATTAACTCGGTGCGCGGCATTAAGCGCGCAGAAAGAGAGGACCCTCGTCGAAAAAAAAGCACGAAGCCCTACAGCGGCCTGGCGCGGAACGAACCAAGCGCGAAATCACCTTTGTGCCCTCATTAACGCGAGGCGAAAGAAAGAGACGAGGACACGGAGGTGCGATCCATCAAAATAGGATGTGTGTGTGTACACAGTGCCCTTTTTTCGTGCAAGCGCGTCGGGTCATGTGTCGCTTGGCCTTGGAAGAGTTACTGACCGCTTGTGACTTCTTGTGAGAGGGTATGGTAAGGTGGAGGAATTAATTTAGGGGTTGGGGCTTTTTCGTGACTGGGAGTGGAATGATTTTGCTTCTAATTTATTCATGATGTGTTGTCAGTTCATTTTTATTTGGAAGAGGAAGTCATTGGTTTTATTTAATGGGCTTATTTTTAGGTAGCGATAAGTGGATTGTAGAATGGTTGATTTATAGTATTAGATTTCGTCTAAAAATAGTCGTAGCTGTATCATTCAAATATTTAAGAACAAGTGTTTAGACACTTCTATTAACTGATTGCTTAATAAATTACTATGATTTTTGCACAACTGACATCTCAACTTCTGTAATAAATAAAACAGGATAATAAACTACGATGAAGGCCTCTATCCACAATGAAAACACACTAAAATCTTCGAAGCACCTAAACAATTCACCCAGCACCCGATACGTCGGCGACAAACTAATTTAATTTTTGAAACAGCCGCGACCAAATCTCCCCTCGGTACAATCTTGCAAAGTGTATGCGTTAGCTCGCGTCGCGGATTCGGTCCATAGCAACTAATCTTGAGATCGAGTTGCTACCCTCCGACGTATATATAGACGCGCTCAAGGCTTCCTCTCGGGGCGGGGCGGGGGAGGCGAAATTATAGGCAGTTGGGAAACGGATTCGTAATTTTTTTCTCCTTAGCGGAGCTCGCTTTGAAGTGGCGAGACTCGCGTAAATATCGCGGGCTTGTGGAGCTGGGGAATTCGGGAGTCGCGAGGAATTTCGGGGCGCTTGAAATTATTTTCACGTGAAATTTAAAAAAATTCAAGATAAATATTTCATAACCTTAACTTTTGACTCGTAACGGAATTTCCCGACGAAAAAAAATTTAAGCAGGATAATTTCACGTTATTAGAACGGAATATAATTAATTAGCGAGCGTGCCAGTGCGAGCGTCGAGCAAAAAACGAAGCACCCAGCGGCGACCAGCAGCGCAAAAAGAAACATCAGCGCAAAAAAGAAGATCACAAAAAAGTCGTGCATTCAAGAGTGGATGCAGGAGGGAGCCCAGTGG